>VXCM01006913.1:0-33499 GCA_014773175.1 Lucifuga dentata
GCATGTGAGGAGGAGTTTCTCAACTTTCACGTTGCGCTCCGTTACCCCTAGACTGGGGCGTAACACCCAGTTTTGATGAATCATTTAAAACACACCGATCATGGATGATCACACCCAAATAGGCTTCTCTGTTTCATATTAAAATAATAGTAAGTGTAATTTTGACAAGCTTTTTTTTTTTTTTTNTTTTTTTTTTTTTTCTTTAACAGACAGAGCTGGCCAATTTGGCAGCTGTGAGTCCTTCAGTTTCTTGTCCAAATGTCCTGACAGCAAGCAGGAAGCTAAAGAAATGTACAGATGTTTAAAATTCTGATGAACTGAAGCACAAATATGCCTTTATTCTCTCGACAGCAAACACAGCAAAGCCACTGAGCCCCATCTCTGAGTCTGTGGCAGTTGGAAAAAAATGTAAAAAAAAAAACAAAAAAAAAAACNAAAAAAAAAAACAAGAGAGAGAGAGAGGGGATACAATGGATATTGGAGCAACATTGATTGAACTATTTGACTGATAAAGAGTGTGGAGTGTGTGTGTGTTTTGGGGAGGGGGGAGTGAGGAGGCATGGAGGCATGGTGATTCTTTCTGTGTTCTTTGTGTAGCATCACCAGGGAGAAGTTTTGGCTTTTCTGCNGGAGGCATGGTGATTCTTTCTGTGTTCTTTGTGTAGCATCACCAGGGAGAAGTTTTGGCTTTTCTGCTTCTGATACTGTACCTACTCCTGGTCCTGATCCAAATGTCACATAGCTGGTTGAATTCTTACCGCTGGCCCCTCGCCTGTGACTCAACAAGTCGTGTGATATTTGGACTAATTACCGCTGGGGTGGCTTTTTGACCAAAACAAGACTGGACTACACTGTGTGCTATGTTCTAGGACACGTTTACTGGCCCATTCCCTTATCATCTTAGATTTTTAAAGAAACCTTTAAAAAAAAAGTCTTTAGAGGATGAATGTACATCTCCTTCTCTATCTTCTTTGCCTTCTTTTTTTATTGTTAAATAAAACAACTCTTCTCTCTATACTGACAGTAAGCCTCCTTTACCTCAGTTTCTGGTCATTTGTGACTCAAGTGGTATAAAAAGAACTTGATAAAAACAATTGATAGGGACTCCACTGGTGCTCACCAGTTTCATTTCATCTTGTATCATTTACTGGGGCCTTCAGTCTTTGTTCCCTCAGTGTTTCATGTTCTTGTTTCCAAGTCATTTCACAATTACAGCTTACAAGAGGAAGGACATAGAGCAGGCATGGGCAACTGGTGGCCCAGGGCCAAATATGGCCCACACTTTTAATCTATCAGGCTCTTGGATGACTTCTCAATTAATAAAAGTGAAATTAAAAAATTATTTCCTTTGTTTATTACCACCACCCATCAACAGAGGGCGCTCACTCATTACTGATACTGCCTTTTGAGAGACGCGTTTCTGTTAGCTCCCATGTCGGCCATTGTTGTATATGACGTTGCTAAGTCAGGTAAAAGAGGAAAGATGAGTGTTAAGAAAAGGAAAAGGAAAATTAACGTAGAAAAAGGAAAATTAACTTAGAAAATCATTCATTCCAGTCAAGATGGGAAACGGATTACCATTTTACAGAATTTAAAAGCAAGCCGATGTGTTTGGTGTCAGGAAACAATGTCAACAATGAAGGACTTCAACTTGAGTCGCCATGACAACACTATGCATAAAGACAAATATGACAGGAACACCANATGAAGGACTTCAACTTGAGTCGCCATGACAACACTATGCATAAAGACAAATATGACAGGAACACCAGAGCTGCTAGAGCTGTTATTGTGGCTGATCTGTAGGAAAAAACACAGCATCAGCAATTTTTTTTTTTTTTTTTGCTTTTTAGCTTTTGCTGGCTCTGATGGGTGCTTTTTAGCCCCTGTAAATATATATATATGTAATTTTCATTTTTATAAATTGAGAAGTCATCTGAGGGCCTGATAGATTAAGGGTGCGGGCCATATCCGGCCCCTGGCCACCAGTTGCCCATACCTGGCCTAGAATCTCTCTACTGCCTGCTGTAAAAGCCTCACTGCAACAAAACTCACAGTTACTGTTAAACAAAAAGCCCACGCACATCTGTGTATAACACAGCTACATTTATTATCCTTTCAAAATAAGTCTTAACAACTGATTGTTATTTACATGACTGTGATCCTCTTTTGGAAAAAAAATGCAAGAATCATGGTTTTCTTAGATATATATATATATATATATATATACACACACACACACACACACATATATATATTTATATACATATATGTACACCCTTCAGCAACACAAGTTAACAAAGTATTTACAGTCAAGACACAATAACATCATGTCCAACCAGAAAAGTGCTTTCTAATGTAAAGCAATGGAGACTTTCTGTATGCAGAGTTTGGTGGATTTCTGGAATGTTCTGTTTGGGCTTTCATTTTTACTGTAAAAATTGTATTTATATAAAATTTATTAATAAAATGTCAGACAGAGACCTGCACAATTTTTATTCAAGAAAATTTCTATGTACCACTTACCATATTTAGTCCATTTTACTCAGTTAATATTAATTTATTTAGTAACTTTGGTCAATATTCATGGAATAAAGATGTATTTTGTTGAATTCGGTTTTTGATGTGGCACTGTAATAACATCTCAATTAATCAGTTAAGTTGTGAAAGGAAATAGCTGACATTATTCTGATCATCAATACTTTTGTCAAAAGCTGACTTGGGGACTTTATAGACTCGTGAAGACTTTACAGACTTTCTGACTGCACATTTTAGACAATATAAATGACCTTAAAAAATGCTGAACTGCCTTAACTGCAGCACAGATTTCATTGTATTTAGAAGTTAAAACTGAAACTTTCTCCATGTGAGGATTTATGGTGTTTAAAGCTTCACTTTGCTTTGTCTTCCATTAACGTAACTTCACTTCAATGGAAGAAACTAAACTCACAATGTAATTGTGCCGTGTGTGTGTGTGTGTGTGTGTGTTATATGTCGAGTTATTTGGAGGAGACAGGAAACCCTAAACATTCCGGTGGATGGCTGTTCATGGCTGTATTATTTACATGTTGTTTAATACACTACAGGCTAGAAGTTTGAGGCCACGCCCAGATTTAGCATGAGCAGACTGTGTAGCAAGTTAATCCCAAAATGAAGTGGGAGAAGGCAGACAGCAGGTTTTTGAATAGAATGTTAAAACATATAAGCAAGGGAGTTGGAACACAACTGGAGTGCCAGTGCACTAAATACAGACTGATGACTTCATTACTAATCATTTATAGCCATAGTGGCTACATAATGTGCTTTTGTTGACAAATTCTTCTTGAAAACTAATTAGTTACATTTANTTTTTTTTTTTTTTTTTTTTAGAAATCTGGGAGTGGCCTCAAACTTCTGGCCTGTAGTGTATATTAATGGACATTAATATACTTAAAAACCAAAACTGTGACAAATTCTGAAACTGAGCAAATTAACAACAAACTGAAAGAACTGATTATGGCAATTGAATCAGATATTAAACTGAAACAACAACACTAAATTTACCACATAATTACAGTATCCACATGTAATTAAACACACTAACCTTACAACAAACAATAGGTATAAGACAGTAATCTTTTCTGTATAACAAAGAGATGACTATGAATACTATAATAAATATCTTCTGTGAATTGATGTACTATTTATAACAATGTAAAAGTTCAATTTTCTGAAAATGTCAACCTGAATATAGTTATGTGTTCTGAGCCAAACTAAAAATTGTGTGTGTACAATCTTTGTAATTGCCTGAAGAACAATTTTATCATAAATACTTATGCTAAACTGTCTGATCAGATATATGTGACATATTGTCCATGTTGGTGACCACTTGTGTTGACAGGGATTTCCGGCTGTCCGTGCTTGTTCTGGTCCTTATCCTCCGATTTGTCCGATTTTGGCCTCGGCTGAAGAAATGGCAGGAAAACGCCGCTTTGAACTCCTCACGGAACTTTCCTGCAAAATTCAAATGATTTTTTTTTTACATTAAAGTTATTTCAGAAAACATTCCGCTTGTACATTTTACAGACTGAAAAGCCACATTTTTATACAACATTATTTCATTATTAAGACATAATAATAATATATTAATAAATCATTATAGAGAAAAAAAGGGGAAAAAAATGACAAAAAAATCTTTCATTATCATCTCTAAAAGTATATAAAATATATATATAAAATATCATATATATACATAAATATATTTATATATTTTATCTTGTTATATTTTATAAAGTGTCTGAGTATTTAGAAAAGTGCTGTATAAATAAAATGTATTATTATTATTATTATTATTATTATTATTATTATTATTATTATTATTATTATTATTATTATTAAATTATAAAGTTGTTACTATGATTAATGCATTCTTATATAATATTATTATTACATCATATCAAATGAAGTGATTTGTGTCGTTGTTATCAAAGTGACCAGCAGAGGGAGCAATGAACTCACATCACTGGTCTGAACAAAGAGGCAAGAAGCACATTTACCACTCAAGAAGTTGTAGATGATGGGATTGGCTGCACTGTTGGCGTATATGAGCCAGTGTGAAAAAGTGAACCAGGCATACACCGTTTCTCTGTCATTTGTGTTCTTGAACGTCCCCAAAACTCTGCAATCAATGTATGAGATTGTGTCAGTTGAAGATGTTACTGTTAAATTTCGCTTGTCTTCAGTGCTGTACATTTTAAAATATAATATCATCTTAAATGAAGGTAAATGAACACTTTATCATGTCTGTGGTTTACATATACATTATCTACCATTATAAGATATGAAATGACTAAAGTAACACCGTAAAGAAAATGGCACATTGGCCCTGACTCAGGCATGTTCTCCTTTGTGAATCTCTTTGTGTTTGAAAAGATTTTGATCCTTGAAGCATGCTGGACTGAAGAATTCAATATTACCTTTTCATAATATTGAGCACGCTGATTGGTAGGTAGCACAGGGCGAAAACAAGCAGCACCACTATCAGCATACGAGCTGTCTTGCGTCTGGCCCTGACCTGTTTGATCTCTGCACAAACTGTGCCACTTCGGACCCTCGTGGTTTCTCTGGATCCTGTGGTGTGAGCTGAGCCCTGGATGAATCCCCACTTCCTCTGCAACACCGATGTGTTCCCAGGAATCTGTTTATAGATAAAATATGCATGTAGAGGAATCTTTCATTTTTACATGAAAACACGCTATTGCAGGAGCTGATGGCGTAAATGTTGTACATACCTGTTGACACCACAGCTTATGACAGATCTGGATGTACACCAGAACCATGAGACATAATGGTGCAAAGTATGTGGCAATGAAGAAACAGCTGTGATAGATCTTTGGATAGATTTCAGCTGTCGAAACAATGAAACACCATTAAGGAGAGTTAAAAGCTGTTGCATGCACACTTGAAGGCAGCGAATAAAATAGCTGAATCAAAAATATTTTAAATTATCCATTTTGGCCTATCGCATACAGAATAATGCATATCAAGCAAATAAACTATAAATCTGTCAAAAGTATGACTGTACAATCATATGGCAACCATGTGTTTTACTCGCTCAAAAGAGATAATAGGGCTAGGGTTAGCCATAGAGGGCTAACCATAATATTTAGGGAAAAGAACTGAAAAAACTCAAGCCTACAGTACTCTTGATAAGTGTGCATGCCTATGCACTAATGCTTTGGAAGTAATTTTTAATTTTATTAAAGCAGCGAGTCTTTGAGTAGCTTTGTAATTTTATCCCTTCAATGCCAAAAACTTCAACTTCTCTTAAACTGCAAGGCAAGCTGTGTTCTCTTGAGATCATTCACAGGTTTTCACTGGGATTCAGGTTTATAGATAGATAGATAGATAGATAGATAGATAGATAGATAGATAGATAGATAGATAGATAGATAATATGTGTGTGTGTGCATATATATATATATATATATATATAGAGAGAGAGAGAGAGAGAGAGAGAGAGAGAGAGAGAGAACTTCTGGATAACTGAAAAGAACAGAGGCAGACTGCGAGCACCACACTTGAATGTGTTTTCATACTGAGGTTTCGTTTGACTTGTACAAACTCTGCGTCTCTGAGTCGACCTGTCACCTCAGTAACGTGTGAATGCAGCTTTTTGTGCATTAAGTGCGTGAAAAACTACTGGATAAGCAACAGCAAACAAAGCAGGAACAGTAACCTGCACTGCTGTATCAACTACTGAAGCACAAAGGCCCTTGATGAACTGGACATCATTAGCTAACATGGACCATAAGTAATTGGATTAGACGCAAACTCGATTAAAACTGCCTCATCTAACCACGTCAATCTGAATAAACTGAGAGAATCTGAATAAAATTCTAATTGGGTCAAAGGGGGTGGTGTACATGAAATCATTCCGATTGGCATGAAAGTCACCATGTAAACATAACTATTGATTTGTTTGCCATGAGTCACAAAAATAGATGCATTGTCCTCATATAATCATCTATTGATGATAGGTTTTTGTTTTTTTTCCCACTCAAACGGTTATTTTATTATGGATGCAATATGTCATGTCATGCTGAAAGTATGAGTTATTATGCAGTGAGTGGGGTGATCTAAGCATCGGTCTGTCATGATGTTCCTATGTTTTCCTGTCCTTTTATTAAGGTATATATTAATTTATTAAGGTGTGTGTGTGTGTGTGAGATAGGATGAATCCATGCACTGTACGATGTACTTTATCTAACACTAAATGGCTGAAATATTATGCAGTATAGTGTAGCTGATGAGCCATACTTTGCATCCATGTGACCTGCATGGATGTCTAAATGTCATTAGCACCCACTCAGAGTCGAGAATGAGGATAAATTGTGGCTAACTGTGGCTAAATATGGAGCAGCTCATTAACACACTAATCTTCACTGGTTTTTATCTGACTCACCTGACAATAACGCTACTTTTATGTGACACTGTTGCTCTGAGCAACTTAAGAGAAGTTTCATGAATGAACTTTAATTATCGTGGCACACATTTAGTAAAATGCTGCATACTTAGGTTTTTTTTAATGAATCTGGCCCATTGTTTGATGTACTTAACCTGTAAATGTGACAATGTACAAAAGATTTGACATCATATCATCATAAGCTTGAGGGGCTTTTGTAAAAGCTAAACTCACCTCCCCAGTTTTCATCGCACACTGTGAAGAGGCTGGTCTTGTTTGTGAGCTCTGGCACCAGGCTGCTGCACTCCATCACCACAGCCTGAGGAATCATGATGATGCACGACACCACCCAGATGATAACTATACTCTTGCGAGCTCTCTTGGCCGTGCTCTTGAACATGAGTGGATGGCAGATAGCGTACCAACGGTCTTGGGCAATGCAACTCAGGGTTAGCACTGATACTGAAACAGAGATTGTCTACAAGAATAGAAAGAGAAAGATAGACTTGTTAGTTTTAAGTAAAAATTGTTCTAGCAAAGACCTAAGAAAGAAAGAAAAACAGAAAACCACCTGCAGTAGTGCTCATTTGATTGATGCTGACAGAAGTCACACAGGGATTTCATTTTGACATTTTGACAAGGTCATGTCTGTGCCTTCTTACATTAATAAAGCTGCACTATCATAGGAATAGATTTAGGTAGGGACATGTCCCTACCAATATTTGTAATGATCTCAAATGATCTTGTCGCTTAAAGTCCAGCAGAGCCAGTCAGATCTATGCAGAGCTGCCAGGTTTGTGTGATTTCTGTAAAAAGTGGCTGTTCTGACTTTGTGAGACAGTGCTTTCCGTGATAGCTGCTGATCTGGCAACCCGCAGGCTGCACGGCTGTCTGCTGCATCTGTGAGAGCAATTCACAAAAGTGAATTAGAAATGGTAAACTAGAAGGTGCAGTTTCTGGAGAAACTGCGGGGTGATTGCACGTTGAACCCGCCGCTTGAAGCGATTGCTGGAAACTGCTTGAAACTTGCTTGAAAAGATGAATAAGTTTGAATTGTAGCATAAGAATACAACAGGAGTTAAGTGACCTGAAAGAGGTGAAGATTTGAAGACATGTTGAATGCTCTCCATTCAGTTTAAAGGGGAGTTTTAAAGAAAAGTTGAAAAAATGTGCTGAAATGAGGCTGAATATTTTGAAAAGTATGAAAGATATGAAAATTCCGTTAACACAATTTAAGATACACATCAAGGTGAACACTATGAATTTGGTTTGAAGTTTCTATCTGTAAGCTTGTGGAAGTAGTTAGTTTTCAAATATTGGAAAATTTGAAAAATTTGAAAATCACTGAAATTGCCCTTTAAATTTCTCTGAAAGTATGAAACGTAGAAAAAATCTGAATCCATTGGAAATAGTTGAAGGNAAAAAATCTGAATCCGATGGAAATAGTTGAAGGTTGGATGAATATTTGAAAAGTGAAAGGAGAGTTCTAAGTGAAAGTATAAAAGAATGGGAAGAGCTGGAAGATTGGAAATTTAGAAAAATTGGTTTAAATAAAGTTTAATAATTCAAAAACTATGAATTATGGGAAAATTCTGTTGACACCCCCTAGAAAGGTAGTCAAGTTGAACATGTTGGTTTGAAGTTTCTATCTCAAAGCGTGTAGGACTAGATAGGTTTCAAAAATTGGAAAAATTGAAGAATTTGAAAACCACTGAAATTGCCCCTTAATTTTCTCCGGAAGTTTGAAAGTTAGAAAAAATCTGAATCCATTTGAAATAGTAGAAGGTTGGATGAATATTTGAAAAGTGGAATGAGAGTTCTAAGTGAAAGTATGAAGGAGTGGGAAGAGCTGAAAGATTAGAAATTTTGAAGAATTTTCCCATTCATTTTGAATGGGAAAATTTCAGGAAGAAATGTGGAATATTCCAGAAAGTATGAAAGATATGAAAATTCTGTTGACATCCAATAAAGTCGAAAATAGGTTGAATGGGATGAAATTGGTTTGAAGTCTTTAGGTTGAAGTATGTGGAAGTAGTTGAGTGCCAAAAAACCGGGAAGAAAGATAATAATAATAATAATAATAATAATGATAATAATAATAATAATAATAATAATAATAATAAAGAATTTTGGTTGAAGAGAACATAGGGTTGATTGCTGTGTGCAATCACCCCAATTATGAGAGGCCGTTTGAGACATTATTCATATGATAGTGTATGTAAGAGCAAGTATGAATAATGTCTCAAATGGCCTCTCATAGTAAATAGTTATAGTTTAAACGATTAAACATCACAGAATTCAGAGAGCGTTTGGTTTTAAAGTTGGTAGGGACACAATATACACAGTCATGTGTGTTTACTTGTTATCTCTGTTTTTCTATCTTATACACACATACAAAGAGCTTTATCGTTTAAAATATTTACTGTGTTCACTATGTATTTAAATAATCTTTGCTGGATAGAACTAGCTCACTCAACTGGTTTTATATTTAAACTGAAGATGTAAGGTGTTAATAATTTGTGTTAATTACTTTAAATGTCACATTTTAACATCAACCTACTTTATAGTTGTCAGAGGAAATGCCCCCCCCCCAAAAATCAAAAACAAGCATAAAATTATTTTTTTCAAAACATGAACCAATGTGTAAGTAGAAGCTGAGCTAAATAAGAATGATCTGTGCTCAAAGCTTTACAACATTTCTTTGCCTTATTGTTTAGCAAAATAATGTCCCTCCCCTTTTCACGTGATTTTATGATTTTTATGGTTGTTATAACATGAACATTATGTGCAAAATGATCTACAGCATGTCTAGCTATTTGTTTGTGAACGCCTGCATCATTTTATCAGGGAAATCCTGGTAGCAGCAGTTTGACATTGCAGGTGGAGATGCAGGGCTCAGGTGAGCTGTTAGAGCCACAGTGAAACGACCCACCGAGGCACGTGATTGGTCAGTTTAATGCTAAGCATTTCGTATTGGATAAAATCCTTGTCAATCAATTCAAGCTCGTAAAAAGTTATCACAGAGCATTCTGATTGGCTGCTTTTAGAATACATTGTAAAATGGAATGGAAATGGAATAATGGAGATGAAAACTTATCATGGGATCTTTTTTAGGACACTTCTATCTTAATAAATGCAAATTTATTCCATGTTTTAGTGTGTTTTGGTCAGCTGACTGTCATGGTTTAATGTCACCAGTGAGCAGCCTGCTGGAAGGGTTATTAGCATGTATCCAGGTTTTTGTTGTTTTGTCTTGTTGCTGTGCTAGCAATTTTTTTTTTTTTTTTTTCNATTTTTTTTTTTTTTTTTTCGTGGTGAAACAAAATGTTCAATTTTTAAAAATGTTTTTAAATGGTTACTGTTTGGAATAATTTTGTTTTTGATCACACAGTCTCTCATAAAAATAGATTGTGGATGCTGGTGTCTGTGTCACTAGGGGGCCTGATTGGAGGAATGAGAAAAAGCCATACAAGTCTTATTTACATAAATAATAAATGCATAAATCATGAATAAATACATAAATGAACAAAGCAAATATTTTACACAATCAAGTTCTTTGTGTGTGTGTGTGTGACATAGAAAAACACACATCACATCACACAGCAAGTGCAGAACCTGCATGTTGCTCATCTTTTTTTTCTTTTTTTTTGCATGTATGTTTTTTTTTTCTGCATGTTGCTCATCTAAAAAAAAAAAAAAAANAAAAAAAAAAAAAAAATGTCCCTACCAATGTTGAAACCAAACCTACGCCTTTGTGCAGTTATATGAGCTGTTGCTGTGTGTTGTGATGTTTCAGCCAAGTTCATACTTGAGTTGTTACATTAAATATATAAAATACATAAATTATCAAAGATGGTTACCCCTTGTTTGCTGCTTAAGACATTCAATAATCACTTTTAATTTCCATAAAAAATATGAAGTCAGTTTTAAGATTTTAATAAATCACAAATTTGTTTGGTTCTAATTCCAAAAGAATATTCAGCTTCAATGGCAAATCCTTAATCAGTCCCTGTGTACAACAATCAATGACGATAAACTTCAGGCTGGCCTTGATTGGTAGAATCAGTGGGCTAGATTCAGATTCGTCGCCAAGTATGCAACATCACACTAAATACATGCCGTGATAATTAAAGCTCATTCATAAAGCTGTATTATATTAATCAGAGCACCGTATCACATTAAGGTAGTGTTGTTATAAGATGTATCTCAGCGTGTTAATGCTGCTTCATATTTATGAACCATAATTTATCTTGATTCATGTGGTTTTAAAGCAACATTGACACATTAAACTGACAAAGAAACAAACATTCTGCTTTGGAGCTCCACATTTTAAAAGACTGAACTATAATAACAGGTAAACATGCATATTAACCTCTATAGTGTGTGACTGCTGTTACGAGGGTGTGGAGGGTGTGTGTGTGTGTGCGTATATGTGTGTGTGTGGGGGACACAGACATGCACAGCGCAGCAGCTGAGGTTATGAATAAACTCAGCATTACCAAAATGAGTCTGTGATCGGATCAAAACTCATCAATTTAAAAACTGACTGATCAGCTGAGTCAAAGTTTTTGATCACTAACACATGTGAGGCAAATACAGTTTTATAAACGTCACTCAGATTTCATATCGCTGAAATTTACCACTGGAAGAAGCAAGTCTTAATTTCTGCATGTGGGTTTGTTTTATGAATAGCTATGGCGACATGTAAATAAGGAAATGTCACAGTAACGCCTCTTCAAGGCAAACGATAAAATATGTCGGTAACAGGTGTTTATGAATGAAGGAAAGTGGTTGCACCATGATATTTGTGCACAGCGATGTGGCAAATAATGTGCTACAGTCTATGAATCTGTCCAGTGTGTTTTTGTGGTGGGAAATGTTGTAGCATCACAGTGACTGAGTTAATTGATGTTTCTATGTGTGAAGTAAAATGAGAATAACAACTGTTTGATCTCACTTATAACAAAATGGATGCACCGAGTCAGACAACATAGGAACGACCTTCTGTACAGGTCAAGTGCATACTCACGGCTGTAAACTCGTCTAATCAGAACTGAAGTAGCTCTGAGGAGTCCGAGGACTATACATTCACAGATGTGGGTGCAGAACAACAGGTTTCTGTTAGTCTGAGAGGGTAAAGGTCAGCAATAATCCTTGGTGCCCTTTTTGAAGGAGGGCAGCCAGCAGCAGATTAGATTCATAACCATCTGAATGACGCCCTGCTTCTTTGAGGGAGCCTGAGATATTCCAGACTGTGACTAATGAAGTGAGATTTCAATTATGGATCTGTGAAACTGGATCAACATTAGTTGGGCATGCTGAGTTGTCAGACGGATGGACGGATGCAGGTAAAATGTTGGAGAAACTCTCATCACATTTCAGAGTGTTCCAGATGGTGATCTGCAAAAAACAACCTGATGACTGCACAGCTTATTTTCAGGGTTCTTACTGGTACCAAGTCACCTTCTTTAACTGCTTTCCATGGTAAAAAGTTGAATTCTGTCCTGCTCTGTCTGTCAGAATAATAATACACACTAATACACTGTCAGGTGAGGAGCAGAGAAGGTAATCTGCTAACGTTAATGTACTATGACATTTAATTATTTAGCCTTTGAAGCAGAAGACACCATTTTTATTAAAGGACCATACCATCTATTTTGCATGTTTGAGCCTAATATATTCAATTTCCATACACATAACATTACTGACAATCATTTCTCAAAGCATACTACTGGAACAGTGAATTAAAAGTGTTTTTCCTACCTCCCAGACTGCCATTGGTTTCAGTTCATTCTGGTACGCTATTAAAATCAACTTGTTAATACCTGAAATGTTCCTGGGATAGGTAATCCATCATCTCAAACAACATGTATATTCAGGGTATTTTTTTTCAAAGTTTCATAATTTTAACATTTAAGGCAATAAAAAGTGCTGAGTGAATGTATGCCTCCACCAGGGAATATAGTCCCAAAAGAAGACCTGCATTTATCAAAAACTTGAAATGACCATGACTTCATAAGGCTGTGTAACTATTAGCAGGAGAAACATTGATTTTTAAGGTGGGTGTATCACTTATATTTGATTTTGAAAGATTAAGAGATTTTGCAAAATATCAGGAAAGCTGAAATACGGTTTTATCCTTTGGGAAATGATTGTCAGTAACATAACATGTATGAAAATTGAATATATAGTATTAGGCTCAAACATGCAAAATGGATGGTATGGTCCTTTAATGCCATTTCATATTCATTACCCAACATTGCTCATTGGAGCAGAGTTGAGTATATTCCTGGTTTGCTCACAGTAACATTTTCTTTAAAGAACATTGATTGATTGATTGATTGATTGATTGATTGATTGAATGATTAGCTTTGGTTTAGTTTCACCTTATAATCGTCCTGTTGCTCAAAGCAACCATTAAAGCCCCATTTAAACATTTAATACACATTACGACAGCAGCACTATGCTTTTATTCAGTGTTATTGTCTTACAATATTTATTTATTGTGATTCTCTAAGCGTATTTATTCTAAATATGATGGGAATTACAGACAGTGCACTAATTTTGTGTTGCTGCATCATTAACTCATCATTCATCTGTGACACAATCGATAATGTCATTAGTTCCACACCATGTTGCAAATGCCGATAGCAATACACAGCCTCATTACATGCAAAGAAAAAAAAAAAACACTTTACTTGCGGAAATGGATTTAATTAAAAGTTTAAAAAGAGCCACCTGGGTGCAAAACGTGGGTGGAGTCTGGAAGGCTGCTGAGTGTATTGTATTCATGCTGAGTGCATCAGTTTCCACAGAGAAACGAGGTTTCTTGATGAAACCACATCATTGTCACTGTTCACAAAACACTGAAGGAACCTTCTTGGAGCATCCCTTTTGTTGATATCCAAACCCTAAACTAACGTTGTGCCCACTGGAGCCCATATCACTGACAATCATTTCCCAAAGGATAAAACCATATTTCAGCTTTCCTGATATTTTGCAAAATCTCTTAATCTTTCAAAATCCCCCCTTGACTTGAGGGGATGAGCTCAGAGATTGTTTTCTGTATTTATTTATTTATTTATTTTTTTGTAATTTGTTTTGTATTGACCCATAGATGGAGGTCTTCAGATGGAGCAAGCAGCCATTGCTGTGTGTGATAACTGTCATGAGCTCTCACGCTGTGTCAAATGAATATTTGTCCTGACAAATAATTTAACGGGCTTTTGATAATGAATTCATTAATGAATTACTTATCAGGATAAATGATTCATTTGGCTGTCAGAATCCACATGTTGATTTACCCACATCAACATGCTATCTGAAACAGAGTCTTTCCCATCGACTCACTGTCTTTGTTTATACACTGCTTTTAATTAAAGGACCATAACGGCCATTTTGTATTTTTGAGCCTAATATATTAAATTTTTATACACGTAATGTGATTGACAATCATTTCCCAAAGCATACTACTGGAACGGTGAATTAAAAATGTTTTTCCTACCTTCCAGACCGCCTTTGGTTTCAGTTCATTCTGGTACACTATTAAAATCAACTTGTTGATACTTGAAATGTTCTTGGGATAGGTAATCCATCATCACCAACAAGACGTGTATTCAGGTTTTTTTTTTTTTTCCAAGTTACGTAATTTTAACGATTAAAAAGCATGGTGAATGTATGTCTCCACTGGGAAATATAGTCCCAAAAGAAGACCTGTGTTTATCGAAAAATTTAAACAACTGTGACTTCACAAGGCTGCGTAACTATTAGCAGGTGAAACATGGATTTTTAAGGTGGGTGTATCACTTGAATATTTGATTTTGAAAGATTAAGAGATTTTGCAAAATATTAGGAAAGCTGAAATACAGTTTTATCCTTTGGGAAATGACTGTCAGTAATACATATATGAAAACTGAATATATTAGGCTCAGACATGCACGATTACCAGTATGGTCCTTTAAGCTTCACTACTCAGTTCTGGAGCCTATTAATTATTTTCACATTGCAACCACACTATAGATTATTTTAGTTAATTTTGCCTTATTTCATTTTTTTTTTTTTTAACTTTATCCTAATTTACTCTTGGTTTTAAATGTTGCTTTATTTTGTTCTTATTGTCTTTTATGTGTTGTTTTAATGCATTTTTTTTGTGTGTAAATTGAATTGCCTTTGTGTTTGAATGCTATAGAAATAAAATTGCCTTTCCTTGCATTCCACATGTGCTTGAGAATGTGTCAAACAACTCATTTATTCATAAGCAGAGTTTTAAGCACCACAGAGCTACAATTCTATTTGATGTAGCAGAGTTTTCAGATGCAGGCTTTGGATATAAGATCACTATCGTACCTCTTGCATGGGTGATTTCACCCACAAGATATCATAACGGGATGGGTTCTTTTGACTGACATGCTGATATGAGGGGAAGGTGTTTTAATACCTCTTTAAATGGAGAAAGCAAAAGACTTGCCCAGGGCATCAAATCAAATAGGATTCCATCAAAGGTCTCATGCTGTGCACATCGAGAGGAAATATTTTTACACTCTTGAATGCAGAATAAAGAAAAGACAAAAACTGGTGAAGTAACTGCCTTGATCTGTGCTCATAAATCTTTTAAGAGGAAAATTGCTCTAGATTTTAACATTCTGTATAACACACAGCAGCTCACCTGCAGATAAGGCACCACTTTGCAAAGCGTGTTTCCAAAGAACCACGTCTCTGTGATGTCCACTACAAGACTCGCTGGCAGGCAGATGATGGTGACCAGGACATCAGCAAAGGACAGATTCACTATAAAATAGTTGGTCACAGTGCGCATGTGACGGTTTTTCCACACTGCAAAGCAAACTGAAAATAAACACAAAATCAAAGGCAATCAAAGACTTAATTTTGATGTGTACAGACATATAAAGAAGGAATACTGTAAGCCAGAGTTTGAAGAATTGAAATTTAAATATATTGCTGTCTTCTGCATGAAAAGCTTTATAAATGTATTTCATTTCCACAGCAGCATATCCTGTTGGCTTAAAGGACCATACTGGCCATGCTGCATGTTTGAGCCTAATATATTCAATTTTCATAAACGTAACGTTACTGACAATCATTTCCCAAAGCATACTACTAGAACGGTGAGTTAAAAAATGTTTTTCCTACCTTCTAGACTGCCATTGGTTTTAGTTCATTCTGGTACGCTATTAAAATCAACTTTTTGATACTTGAAACATTCTTGGGATAGGTAATCCATCATCACCAACAAGACGTGTAGTCAGGTTTTTTTTTTTTTCAAAGTTACATAATCTTAGCATTTAAGTGCAATAAAAAACATGGAGTGAATGTATGTATCCACCGGAGAATATAGTCCCAAAAGAAGATGCACTTATCTCAAAATTTAAACAACTTCATAAGGCTGCGTAACTATTACCAGGTGACACACTGATTTTTAAGGTTGGTGTATCACTTGAATATTTGAGTTTGAAAGATTAAGAGATTTTGCAAAATATCAGGAAAGCTGAAATACAGTTTTATCCTTTGGAAAATGATTGTCAGTAACGTGTATGAAAATTGAACATATTACACTCAAATATGCAAAATGGGTGATATGGTCCTTTAAAATGTTAAACTTTTTAGTCTTAGCATGACATTTTTGGATGTTCTGAGACTGTCAGGGCAGCAAGTTTTCTTAAACATAATGGTTAATTATCAACAGTGTTTTGAGTTTTGTATCACGACCACTCATTTGATCTTGAAGCAGTTCATAATAACACCATTACCGTGCAAAAATATATGACCAAATAATACAGATCATGTGAGTTTGCATGATGATTTCAGTCTCTGCACTACCATTGCCATTTTACGATATGGCACTTGACATTACAACCAAACTAAATCCAAATTTGAACTGTTGGCAGTTTGTTGTCAAAACAGATGTGCAGTCAGACACAAGGATACATAGAAGGTTTCAACATTTATTAATATAAAGCATAAAACCATCAACAAAATGCATCTGTATTTCCATAGCACATAATAAATGCCATGTAGAACTATTCACATTATGCCACTATTTAATTTTTATTCTGTGTTTATGTAGGCCAGTTACATAAATAACAAGTAAAAGTGAAGCATTTGGTGAGGCTGATGTTTTTGTGGTGTTGTTCTTTTTAATGTACTTTTATAAAGAGGTCAGTGCTATCAGGCAACATAAGCTGCCAGATCCTATAAAGAGTCTATAAGTTAAAGGACCATACCATCTATTTTGCATGTTCGGGCCTAATATATTCAATTTTCATATATGTAACATTATTGACAATCATTTTCCAAAGGATAAAACCATATTTCAGCTTTCCTGATATTTTGCAAAATNAACATTATTGACAATCATTTTCCAAAGGATAAAACCATATTTCAGCTTTCCTGATATTTTGCAAAATGTCTTAAGCTTTCAAAATCAAATATTGAAGCAATAAACACCCACCTTAAAAAATGACGTTTCGCCTGCTAGTACTTACACAGACTAGACCCGAGTCTGGAAAGTAGGAAAAACATTTTTAATTCACCATTCCAAACGATTGCCAGTAACGTTACATTTATGAAAATTGAATATATTAGGCTCAAACATGCAAAATGGGTGGTATAGTCCTTTAAGGTTCACCCTGCTCATCCACTGCACTTCCTATCCAGTCCAACACTGTTGTCTGCAGCACAGAGGCCAACAGTTCTGGCTCCCTTCCTCTTCACCCTCTCCACTGCTGACTCCACACACAACTCAGCTAACTGCCATCTGCAAAAAAGGTCTCTGATGACTCCACAATCATCGGCCTCATCACGGACGGGGACGACAAGGAATACAGAGAGAGAACTGATCAAGGGTTGTGTCGGTTGGTGTCAGCAGAACCACCTCCAGATCAATGCAGGGAAAACCAAAGAGCTGGTGGTGGATTTCCGCAGGTGCAAACACTCTCTCCCTGCACCAGTGAACATCCAGAGAATGGACGCTGAAATGAAATCTTACAAGTACCTGGGTAATAAAGTGGACTGAATATATGCAACTTGAATTTTGAGATCTGAATTTGTGGCTTTAAATTCAGTTATGAATTCAGATCTTTATGACCCTATTTTTCTTCCATACAGTGGTCAAAAGGCAGGCAGGCAAAACAAGACAAAGGCTCGAACGCTAGGTGGCTACTAAGAAGGTCTGAGAAAGGCTAAAGGGAACCTGGCTAGTATAAACACAAAGGGGTGATAAGGGAATATGGAGCAGGTGTGTAGATTAAAAGTGGGTTCCAGTAAAGGCTAACGCTCATTGTTTTAAAATCAGTGTATAATGTGCATTAGCATTCCAATCATCAGATTAATGTGGGCAGCTTTTGTTAAGTGGAGTGCCTAAAACCTCAGAGAAGGTTTCCAGTTGTGCTGCTACAATTCACCACTCAGTGTACTCGTACAACAAACCAGGGATTTTGCAGCTCTGAGAAGTTGCACACAAGCAAATCAAAGTTTTTATCTGTTTACATTTAAAACTGATTTTAATCAAAGTAGTTATGAAATAGGCCCATTGTTTTGATGATGTAAGTTTGTCCCAGCAGACCAATAGACTTCAGCGTGATCTTCAACTGCTGAAATCAATTCAACTCAAATTTGATTCATTCTAACACTGACACTGTTCATTGGTCCTAAACTGAAATCTGACTATGGTGAACTTTAACCTTTTTTTTATTTATTATTACTAGATGTGTCTCCCAGTTAACACTGAAGGAATACAATCTTCACACTACAAAACCCAAAGTTACGGTGCCCTCCACAAATATTGGCACCTTAATAAATAAAAGAAAAATGGTCTGTGAGAAAAAAAAGTCTATGTTTATTCTCTTGATTTTCCATTCAAAATATTAACAAAAATATAACCTTTAATTAAAGGAAGATAATTGAAAGGAAAAGTAAATTCTTATCATGAGACAAATATTTTTCTCAGTCAGCCTGGTGGTGTCTCATGGATTTGGTCAGACGTCAGACTTTCTGACCCCAGTTCTCCAGCTGTGATCCTTGGAGATTCTTTGTCCACTCGAACCATCATACTCACTGTGCATGGAGTCAATATTCACACACGTTCTCTTCCAGGCCATGGTGGAAAGTGATCTATCCACTTTTTTGAGCATATATCATAATGCATGTGCATCAGTTCCAGGTCCTTACATAAAGGATAAGTCATGAGACAAATCTCGTGTTATTAACAAAGCAATGAGGTATACATGTAAATTCAACTTTTGTGTACCTGCAGTGTGTTACCTGCTGCAGTGTGTTACCTGTTGCACTTTGCAAGCCATGTAGCATGTGGTTTATGTGAATGACAGTATCCAATAAAAGAGGACATGAATGTTTTGAGACATAGAATAATTATGGAGGCAACAGAATGAATGTAGAATGAATGAATGCTCATGACTGTATTTGATCGTGGCTGAATATACAATCAATCTTTAGTGGTACTTTCACAGAAAGTGTATTCCTTGGAGAGCTGCAGCTGAGCAGCGAAAGTCTTCCAGAGAGCCTTTCTATGGAAAAAGAAGCCAATTCAACATCCTCCTGTGGTTTCTCTAACTTGATATCTGTCAGCAGCAGGCAGCAGCAGCTAAAATCCAACTTCTTGTTCCATCAATGGCGTGAGGATGTAAGGGTAGCAGGACAGCCATCTGGGGCCTTGTGGGCCCAGGAGGTCCATTCAAGTCCTACACTTATGAGCCCCCCCTCTTATGTTTTTTTGTCAGAATTGGAATTGCCTGAGAGAAATGCCTGCTGGGACATTAGCTTAGCCTGTTGTTCAATGTCCAATTGTCAAATCCTGAAGGTGGTAATAACTTTGGCCCTGCAGTAATAAAGAGACTCCCCGATGCTTTCCAACCACGGTCTGGAGGTTGAAGCAGGAAAGATTATAAAATTAATGCTAATGGGCCTATTTCAATTAAATTTAGCAAGGTGACTTTTTAATACGTTTTTTTTTTTTTTNTCTCAGAATGAGTTCTTATTTAAGTAGCAGCATGGGACAGAAAAGACAGTGGGTTGGCTCTGCTATCGATGATTTTACAAAATGCAAGACCCCGCAAGGGTTGAATTTTAATGTTCAGTGAGTTTTATTTTCATAATTTCTAATAAGTGGGGAGTTTGAGGTGGTTACATTGTTCAGTGCCCAAAATGTGTCTATAGTCAGAAATTAGCAGCTGGATGCTTTGATAGAACTGTGCTGGTTATTTATTTTGAGTGAATAATTTACATTTTATTAACATTACAGTATTCTGCTGAGATGAGAGGAACCATATAACATGAAGGCAGCAAGCGTGAGGATTACCTGTGCAGTTTATGGTCATCCTTTTGAATCATGTTACACTTTCTGGCTGTTTTCCTGCTGGTTTGGTTTGATTTTTTTTTTATTATTATTATTATTTTTATTTATTTTTTTTTTTTTATGTGCAATGTGATGGAAGGTGTCATGATTAGCATTACCTGTACCAGATAGGTAAACTTGGTGCTGCTGTCTGTGCTGCTGAAAGGCCCATAAGTAGCCGTAGCAACCTAAAACTTCAGATCCTGATTGAGAAATTAAATTCTACATTGTTCTAGTATGATTTGAACAAATTTACTACCGTATATACTTGAGTACAAGCCGATCTTGTGCATAAGCCGACCCCTCTGATTTTGACCTGCAAATTTAGATTTTTAAAGAAACCTGTATATAAGCCGACCCCCTGATGTTGTTCCATCAATTTATTTGTTTAGCAAATTACCTGTTTTTCTGGGTATTGTCGTAGTATTCCTGTGATTTTCTGAAAATAATCCACATACCAGAATCAGTAAACATGATATTTATTTCAGCAGTTGATTACCATAATTGACCAATCACAAGAGCTTGGCTGCTGCAAAATGTGCTGGATAAGATATTCTGTCAGGAAATATCTCATTCTAAGGTATGATTTAAACTATTTTCCATGGGTAGTGGTAATGGGTAGTGTTTCCACCCCTGGAAATTTCGTTCTCTGGGATGAAATTTGAATTTCTAGTGTATAAGCCAACCCCCCGATTTGCTTTGTGTTATTAGGTAATAAAAACTCGACTTATACTAGAGTATATATGGTAAATTGATGGAAGAAATTAGCAAAAGGAAACATTTTTTGCTATTTGTGTACATCAGTTAAGTCGTTTGAGGGAAGGAATCAATGAACTGAGGGTAATTCTTGGCTCTAAGTCAAACAAGGCTCTGCAGAAAACTGTTTGAATGATTTAAAAAACTATACAATATAATAGTAGCAAAAAAATTGAGAAATTTGCGTGTCGAAACAACAATGTTAAATCGCTACATCTCAGAAGTCTGTTTTATACTTTACCATCTGACAATAAGTGTGCAGTTAGTCATAATTGGCTTTGCTATTTATCCCAGGCTAGCAGGCATGCACACGCATACACATACACACACACACATGCTCAGAATGAGTGAAATTACTGATTTTGTTTTTGCTGCCTGTTTCAGCCTCAGAGACATCTATCCCTGCTAAATTCTGAACTTAAAGGACCATACCACCCATTTTGCATGATTGAGCCTAATATATTCAATTTTCATATTATGTTACTGATAATCATTTCCCAAAGGATAAAATTGTATTTCAGCTTTCCTGATATTTTACAAAACCTCTTAATCTTTCAAAATAAAATATTCAAGCAATACACCCACCTTAAAAATTGACGTTTGGCCAGTTAATACTTCTGCAAAATTATGAAGGGACGGTCATTTAAATTTTTTGATAAACACAGGTCTTCTTTTGGGACTATATTCCCTGGTGGAAATTTATATTCACTCTGCGCTTTTTATCAGGCTTAAACGCTAAAATTATGTAACTTCTAAATAAACAATAATAATAACCTGAATACATGTCTTGTTTGCGATAATGGATTACCTATCCCAAGAACATTTCAAGTATCAACAAGTTGATTTTAATAGCGTACCAGAATGAACTGAAACCAATGGAGAACTGGAAGGTAGGGGGACAAAAATGTAACTCACCATTCCAGTAGGTATACTTTGGAAAATGATTGTCAGTAACATTACATGTATGATAACTGAATATATTAGGCTGAAACATACAAAATGGATGGTATGGTCCTTTAAAAATGCATTGGGTTATCCGTGATCAGGTTGGACCAGGAGCAACGGATTCTTAAATTTTATTTAATTTTATTTATTAATTTTGTCTTTCTGGCAATAGGTGAAAATGTAAAACTATTATTATTATTATTATTATTATTATTATTATTATTATGTGTATGATGGATTGATAAACGCCGCACGGGCGTTCCTCAGCAACCAGAAAGTGACGAGCAAAGATTTAAATATTTAGGACACAACTTACCAAGAGAGTTTCCGATGAGCGACACAAAGAACACAACGATGTAGCCTGCGATGAGAACCCACTCATACTGCTTAGGGTGTAAGTATTCCCTCCAGATGTATCTCAGAAGTTCATCATCCTCATCCACGCTGGAGTGCAGATGTAACTCCGTGGTGTTGGCCACAGGTGCGGGAGAAAAACACTCCTCGCAGTCCAAATTCACAGTCATCTGAGACATCCTTGAATTATGAAGGTTTCTGAGTCCTGCTGTCAGTGGCCGCAGCTTGTTCCACTGTCAATAAAGAGAGCGTAAAGAGAGCGATAATAACGGCTCCACGGAGCTTGTCAGCGTGACGCTGGTTTCTAAATCCACGATCACAGCAGAGCGAGAGAGAGGAAATATTCTGAAAAATAATAAATAAAACGTCAATGAGACATCTGTCAATCAAGCGTAAAGCAGAAGCAGTGAGCTACTTCTGCAGCACCCCCAGCGCGCGTGCACGTGACACACACGCACACACAAGTCCCTTTAATTAACAAGCTTTATGAACACACTCCAGAATCTCTAGACAGAAACCAGCATGCACCTGCACCTGGATGAATGAATGAATGAATGAATGAATGAATGAACAGTTTAAGGTAGATTCAACATGAGCTTATGTCCTCTACTAGAATTACAATCCGTGACAGTCTGAAGTGTGTTATAAGAGCACTGGTGTTTTTCGCATGGACAGGCTGATGTAATGTCATGGAGCTCCACTAAGTTGCAGCCTCTCCTGCTTTAAATGCACAGCACCTCTCAATTATGACTCTCAGATGGACGAATGGCTCCACAAATGCTCAAAGCATGACTTCATTTTGAGACAGTTTTCACACTTCAGCAATGACTTATGAACATCAATAAAATGATGTGCTTCATGACTTAAATTTGTTTAATACGCAAAATGTATGTTTGCATGATAAGATTAGATGCAGACCAGCCAGGGACTTGCACAGATATTTCGTTTGAAGGGCAGGGGATCAAAGCAAGTAGAAGCACCATCACACTCACACACACACACGCGCGCGCACACACACACACACACACGTTACACAATCACATGTAGAGGCAGTTTCACAGAAAGAGATTAAGCCTAGTCCTAGACTAAAATGCCCTTTTAAACCAGAATTAGAACATTTCACTTTCTAATTTGTGGATTAAAATAGTCCTAGATCTGACTTAATCTAGTTTAAAATGATCTGCTTCCAAAATTGAAGATTAGTATTACTCCAGGAGTAAATGGGGGTTTAAATTAAATCTCAAAGGAGGCAGCTTTAACTTAATCCTCAAATTGTTTTTCAGTGGAGATAGCATGGATTATTACTTTGGACTACATCAATGAACAGCAATGACACAACCAGCCAGACGACTGCTCACTACAGGAGTCACTGCATGATTTTGATGACTTTAGTTTTTGAGATTGTTACTGAGATCGTTTTGCCAAAAGCCAATGCAGTGGAAATAATTTCACTTTTGAAGCCAAGGATTCCATCTTTTACACAAAGAGGAAAGCCCATACCACCTTAACTAAAAGTCTACTCTGAGATTTTTGGCATGTGGCACATTTCACCATGAAAGTGGGGATTTATGTGGTGTCAGTGAACCAACAATATCCAGAATCTTTCAGAGAATTTGCAATGCTATTTGTGAATTATAGGGACTTATATCAAATTTCCTGATGCCCAGGCTAACTACAAGATGCAATTCTATGAATATGGAAATTTTCCTGGAGTGATAGGTTGCATACACGAATGCCATATTCCCATCAAATGTCCTTCTTCTGCAGATGCTGAGGAATATAGGAATCACAAGAACTGGTTTTCCTTCAATGTACAAGGTGTGCACTCCACAACTCCCTCTGCAGATGTGGAGGACAAACTCTCTTGGAACTCCTCCTCCACATTATTTTCTCCTTGAAACAAGAACAAGTTAAATATATTGTAAATAGAGAAGGAATTAGATTATGCTTCAATTCATGGGAAAGGCTCACAGAAACATTATGGGACATGAGAGAAAGTAAAATTGATATAAAATATACCAAATTAGGTGTATACATCCCTCATCATCATCCGGTATGTTATTCAGAGGTTGCTGCCTCTCTAGCATTCAGGTCATCTATTGGCTCATTATCTTTATTTGCAGGTCCCCCCCACTAGTCTTAAACCTTTCTCTTCAGGCTGCTGTAGTATTTTTTTTTTTAAGTTATCTTCATATATTTCCATAATTCCTGCCTTGACAAATACATTTAAAGCCACTCAGTGATTCCATAAAATTAAAATAAAGTAACTAAGATTTAATAAAGAAGATGCTGTACCTGAAGTTGTGAGTTTGTCCTTTTACATGGATGCTCATCAGCATTAAACTCTTCACAAATTGATTTCCAGCCATCCCTCTTCCTGGATTCCACAGCAAATGTATGCAGTTTTTTTTTGTTTTTGTTTTTTTTCAATTATAGGATGCCTTGTAACAATTTGCTTCAATAAAGTCTTCTCGTGCTCAGAGATGTTTCTGGAGCTCAATCTCCTTTGTGGTGACATTGTTTGACATGTATTGCACCTCCTGATCCACCTAATTTTAATGCTTTTCTTGATTCCAGGTTTTCAAGGCACCCTTGATCTCACTAATCTAGATGAGCACAGCTGTTTCACATTTGACTTAATTCAGGACTCTGTTATCTTGAAATAACTAATCTGAAGTTAAACTGTGTTTCAGAAAGCCATTTTTTATGCCTAGATTTACTATTCTGGATTAAGGCCTACTCCTGTCTTAATTTAAACCCTGTCTACAAAACCACCTCATAGAATTTATGATGAAGATCACCAGCCAACCCCAGTCCTGATCCGGACCCAGAGAGGCTTTTATCTGAACCGTTTAGCATTTCTTGTGATGCTAATATTAACTCATATTTAAAGGTTAGGAGACTTTTCAGAAGCTCAGCGTGGCTCTATTGGTCCTCTGGCCGCAGCCTCTTGACCAATCACTTTGAGACCCATTGTGCACTGCAAACTAGTAGAGCAGTGCAGGCAAATGTGATGAACAAAGTGACTAAATGGCTTTCTCAAAGAAAAGATGACAATAGAAATCAAATGTTACATGAGGAGGGGACGTACCAAAATGGTTTTACTCTCCTAGCAGAAAACACAAGAAGTGTTTGATCTGTTCAGAGTCTGTGGCTGTTGTAAAAAGTCGCAATGTGAAACGCCATTATGAAATAAAATCCCAAAACTTTGAAGAAAAGTGTTCTTATTGACTTTCTCAGAGCAGCTTCATCCCATCACTACTGCCTGCTAAGAGAATTCCTAAAAGAGGTTGATGCAAATGCAGATGACCTACTTCTGCACTGCAGTGAAAGATGGTTGAGCAGAGGTCCATGAGAAATGAAATGAAAAGTTTCTCAGCACAACAGAAGAGTCAAAAGGCAACACAGTTCATAGAGTTTTTGAAAGAGAAGAAAATGCATTGTGACCTTCTTAGCTGACATTACATCACACCTTCACAAACTCAATGTAAAGGCATAAGGGAAGAACACTCAGTGTGAATTGATTGTAGCTTTGCAGTCTTTCCAGGGAAAACTGCATATTTTCAAGAGTGACTGCCAAACAGACCGTACACAATTCCTGTCAGTGAAACAGCAAACTCAGGGAGAGAGAGAGAGATTTCTTCTTTTGTTGAGTTCATACAGAAAATGATTAGAAACGTGAGTGACCGCTTTGACAGCTTCAGCCTTGCAGAACAGCTCCTCCTCTTTATCCAGAATCCCTTTCTCATGAGAAATGTCATCACATTAAAGAAAAACAAAACCTTAAGGTGGGCACATAGTGGATGGAACTGATTTATCTGCAAGCACATTTATCACTAAAAGAACAGATTCCAGCTTGTGACCCTGTCATGTTCTGGCTTAACCCTATAATGCCATTTGTGTCACATTTGATACTTGAATTTCTGAGACTACATCAACAGTTATTGACCAAAATGCCTATTATATCGTATGTAAAAAAAAAAAAAAAAAAAAAAAAAAAAAAAAAAAAAAAAAAAAAANTTGCTGACAATCATTTCCCAAAGGATAAAACCGTATTTCAGCTTTCCTGATATTTAGCAAAATCTCTTAATCTTTTAAAATCAAATATTTAAGCGATACACCCACCTTAAAACTTGATGTTTCTCCTGTTAAAAGTTAGGGAGCCTTATGAAGTCACAGTCCTTTAAATTTTTCCATAAACACAGGTCTTCTTTTGGGACTATATTCCCTGGTGGAGACATACATTCACACTGTGATTTTTATTGTGATTAAATGCTAAAATTACATAACTTCTAAAAAATAAAAAACAAAACCTGAATACACGTCTTATTTGCAATGATGGATTACCTATCCCAAGAACGCTTAAGTATCAACAAGTTGATTTTAATAGTGTACCAGAATGAACTGAAACCAATGGCTGTCTGGATTTTTTTTTTTTTTTTTATTCACCGTTCCAGTAGTATGCTTTGGGAAATGATTGTCAATAATGTTACATGTATGAAAATTGAATATATTAGGCTCAAACATGCAAAATGGATGGTATGGTCCTTTAAATAAATGCCTGATGTATCAAATATGATACAAAATTTAAAAAAAAAAAATCATATAAGCAAAAAAAAAAAAAAAAAAAAAAGAAAAACAATTCTGAATTTTTGGGGGGAGTGTTAAAGGGTTCAATAAAGAAATAAACTGCAAAAAATTAGAATTTTCTGATCATTATTTTATGGATCAGGCTTTACAGGCTTAAGTCTGTGTATCCTGGACTTACCAAAGTAGCAGTGCACCTTTATCATGTTTAGATCCACATACAGCTGTGAATCAACATTCTCAACAGAATTCAGACTAAATACCGTTCAAAAACGCCTGCTGGAGAGTTGCACTGACTCATTCCTCCCAAGGTTCAAAATGCTAGCAGGAAAAGCAAAAGCCAATTTCTCCCATTGAAAGAAGTAAAGAGAAAATGATGTAAATTATGAATAAAAGGAAAAAAAAGGTTAGACATGCTGGGGTAATTTGACATTTTTCTTTATTCAAGTAATGCACTTTGTTTTAAAAAGTAAATCTTAAAGCAAAAACAGACTCTAGTTGTTTTTTTCTCTTTGGAATATGCATTGCACTGTTCAAAGAATCTTTGTGAGGACTGAAGTTAGCAATGTCTGATTTTCTTAAACTTATTTTGTCAGGATGGCTCCAGGACATCCCTAGCCTTCTCTTTCTCTCTTCCTTTTTCTCTTATCTCCATGTGGAGAGTGTTGTGTGTGTGTGTGTGTGTGTGTGTGTGTTTGAGAGGTTCCAGTGTGTTTTTGCTTGCAGGCGTTCCAGGCTGGGGTGTCATTCCAGCCGTTTGAATCTTCCTCCACCTCGCTGTTTTCCTGTGCTTGGTGTCACCTGCTTATGCTGGCCAATCATCTGCCGGCGTTTTTCCTGCCTGTGCAGCTGATCTTGTTCCTGTCATTAATTCATTGCATATAGACCTGTGCATTTTCCCTCTTAGTTTTGTCAGATTGTCTTGTGATTGTATTTAGTTGTCTCGCCCTTTTTTGATCACTGCCAAGTCGTTAGCTTAGTTAGTTCTTTTCCAGTAAACTTTAGTTTAGATTTTGCCTTTCTAGCCTTGACTCTTTACTCTTTCCCCTCTCATGGGTGTTTTACGTTTGTTATTAAAGCCTGAGAAAGCATTACTTTAACTTTGGTTTTGGGCTTTAACTGTTTAAATCCAAGTGAAGCAATTTGTGTTTTTATCTAAGTAATTTTTGCCCAATAATTTAACAAAAAGAGACACTTTAGTGAGAGCTTTTGTGTTGAAAATATGTATTGCACTGGTCAAAGAATCCTGTTTTTGAGGACTTATCACTTTACACATGCTACAGTTGGACTTCATTCAAGTTAAGTTCATTGTGTCAAGAAATTGAACAAAAGCAAGGTTGTGTTTTATTGTTAATTGTTTTAAATACCACTTTTATTTTCATTCATCTTTTGTCTTTTACACCTCAGTTTTACCAAAGGTATGCATATGCACCTTGGCCTTATTTTGAGAATGTACTGTTCAGGATAAAAAAAAAAAAAAAAAAAAAAAAAAAAAAAAAAAAAAAAAAAAGTTCTTTAGAGAACTGAAGAGAACTTTATTTTTTCGATAAATGTTTAAGTTATCAAGTTCATGATAACCTAAAAATATACTTGCGTAACTAAGAAAAACATTTCAGTTGAAAAATTTTACAAAAAGTTGAAACTGACCCTTTGAAGTTTTAGCTGAATCATAGTCGTGTAATATCTCATGGTTGAGTAAATGGGCCACTATACTGGTTATTACTGGTTATTACTGTCACTACTCGTCTGTGTGTTTTTGTCTTTGTGTTGTTGTTCAGGTGTTTAGCCCTCCTTGATAGAAATTGTTTGTTAGTTTTAAATAAAGTGTAATAGGTTGGTCAAGGAGGGCCGGTGAAGGTCACACACTCACACACATTCACCTACGCACTATATACAGTATTATCTGTNAAAAAAAAAAAAAAAAAAAAAAAAAAAAGAGTAAATGGACCCCCTTGAATTTTAGTTGAGTTTGTTGAATTCTTACAACTTAATAATAATAACAGCTTAATAAAGCATATATGGAGTGATTTTGGAGCAGGATTTTTTTTTTTTTTTTTTTTTTAACTTCTGTGTGAAGAAGGGAGCAATGAGCAATTGTCAGAGAAAAAGGATGATAGCTAATGGAGTGAAGCCCCACTGTGAGCAGAGTGGGATCTCTGACACAGCGCAGGTAAATCATGTCTGAACATGCTCTCTCTCTCTCTCTCTCTCTCTCTCTCTCTCTCTCTCTCTGTACATTGTTATAAATGTAAGTCAACTTTATTGTCATTTTACAGTGCACAATGAAATGAGGTAGCTGGCTCTTATTAGAAAAGAAAACCACAAAAGACACATTAAGAAACAGCAAAAAGACTCAGACAATAAAAGAGAAAAGAGACAAATAATATAATATAATAATATAATAAAAGAGAAAGAGAAATAATATGAAATTCATGGCCTAATAAGTTAAATTAAGAACTGACTAAATTGAGCAATACTAAAAAAAAAAAAAAAAAAAAAAAATGCTGGTGGATCAGTCAATAAATACTAATAAAATACTAACAAAAGAATATAAATATGCATAATACTTGAACTAAAATTGCTTAGATGAACCTACATGTTGCTGAGAGATGGTTTCTTTTCTTTCTTTTTCATTGCTTTCAAAGAAAAATTGTTCCATTTGGTACCATATCCTGGAATATCTTTATGTCCTTATCTTTGTTTAATGGGATCAATGAGAAGTTAATAACCATACTGAAGTCAAAGAATGCCTGTTTATTGTAAAACTAAGCCAAAAATTCACCAATATATTTACATATTAAATCACAGCATCTCATCGTGAAATATCTCCTTCTCAGCTCTAAACATTGTACATCCACTTGATCTCACCTTCTGCAAACTTACAACCACATTTGCCTTTTCTGGTGAAATATGACTCCTGTCCTATGGAAGCCCATTTCTGCCAGTTGTAAAGAAAAAAAGATTACCCCCTCCCCCCCTCCCCCCATATTGTTAAGTACTGTTTTCTCATAATTATGTTTTAACATCTCAAAATTATGAGATACAAAGCTGTAATTATGAGATAGTATCTCATGAGATACTATTTCATAATTACAACTTAGAATAAAAGGTGGAATTTTTCTGATTGTAATCGTTCGAATGTAGTCATTCCAACAAGCATTCATCATCACAAGTTTATCCTTCTGCTACTGACCATTTTCTTGAGTTTACTGAACTCTTTTATGTGTTTCTGAAGAATAATTTGCTTAAATGAGGTAGTGAAAGGTTGTCTTCCAAGTCGTAATTATGAGATACTATCACAAGAGATACTATCTCATAAACACAACTTAGTATCTCATAATTATGAGATGTTAAGTCATAATTATGAGAAAACAATGGGGGAATGGGGAAAACAATTACCTAGTCTCCTCCATAAATGCAACATAAACATTACAATGGCATACATTCCTAAACTGGCCATATAAATTGACATAACAAAATCAAATATGTGAAACTCAGATTTAGAAAAATAAATCCCATCTTTCATTATCAATTAGATTCTTTGAGAGAACCACCTCAGCCAATAAGGGCAGTGACTTGAGTCCCTGGACCTCAAGCTATTACATTTCCTGTTATGCATTAGTGATTGAAGTGCAAATCTAGCAGCTAACCCCACAGAAAAACACACTGAGATTGATCTTATTTGTCTTCTTCATTTATTTCAACAGCATCCAATCACTCCTAAACTGGATTTACAGTGTCTGATTGACAGGCTGAACAGGCGTGCCTTAGTTCAAATGGTTGGCTGTCCTCCATATGTCATTTATATATGTCAACAATAAGCAATGCACCAAAAAAAAACAAAAACAAAAACAGAAGCTGTATGCAGGAATGAACAGGACAGGTTGTTCTACAGAGTAATCTCAGGTCATTCAGCATGTGCAATACTCTATTACAAATGTTTTCCTTACTCTCATTCACTTAGGCTGTTAGTAACAGCTTTCAATATAATGCTACTGATCATGCAGTTTCCAAATGTGGCATAAATGTGGAGAGTAAAATGTGCAAACAATAAGTAAGCTTTTTTTGGGGAGGGGGGGAGCAAAACTTGACAAATGTTTGAGTTGAATCCCACAGTGTGTCACAGTGTAGTGGGCTGTGATCCAAATCACTACCTCCTGATTAGCCTAATATTTGTTTTGGTAAACCCTGCAAAGCTTTGAGCCTCCAACAAATTTGACACACAACGCGTAACAATTACCTGAAGCATTGCTGCCTCACCTGATTATACCTAATTGCATTAATTTGCACTATTTTCAAAATTAAACTAATTACTAATTAACTACTATTAACCTGTAACTACTAACTTATATCATAAGTAGAGACTCTAATGAGCTATTGCTTCAAATCGTAAGAGTGGTAAGCTGCAATCAGGAAAAGAAAATGAAGAAATGGAACACAATGAAATTATTAAGACCGAGATCAATGAAGTTATTAAGACTGAGATGAATGAAATATATCGTTTGATATATCTCAGATATATCAAACGATATATCTTCCCTTTATTGGGAAGCAGCTCTGCTGCTTCCCAATAAAGTAGCAGAGCTGACAAATACCAATACTGAATGAAGATTCTTCCCCAGACAGATCCCATATTGGATAGATCCTATCCTCTTCAGTCTTCACTGGCATCTGACAAGATCAGCTCACAGAAACACTGATATTACAGTTTTTCTCCACTGTATACACTAAAAAACTACAACTATGCACACAAGTCTGAAAACTGGATGTATGTACATGTACATGCATGTACATGTATCAACAACAAGACTCCAGACTGCTAAACTCTAAACACAGTTTCAAAAGTGAAAGCAGAGAGAAAGCGATAAAAAAAACTCCCGGTTTGTCCGCATTACATTTTGCATATTGCATTACAATATGGCAACAGTCTTTATACCGTATGTAACATAAAATTTCAACCTATTTTGGGACAAAAAACCCTAAACTTTAAAAAAGGAGAATTTCTACATAATTTTATACATTTGAATATGTAACATGGCCTCATGACGCCAAAGCATATATGAACAGTATTTTGATGGTTGTGTTATAAATTTATCACAGCAGAGTTTAATTGATTCTCTGTCAGAGATATTCATATGATGTTGTGTGTTTGGTGGAAAGAATCAGTTTTGAGAAGAGAGAACATGGCTTTGAGCGCAGTGTTTCATTTTGCAAGAGATTTGTAGAGTTTTGACAAAATGATTAACTGTTTTCAGTTTTGTGTTTAGATTTTTGAGAAATTGAGCTGTAGTTTTAGGAAACGCATTTAAACGATTGAGAAAAACTGTAAAATCAACTTGTTGATACTTGAAACATTCTTTGGATAGGTAATCCATCCTTGCAAACAAGACGTGTATTCAGGGTTTTTTTGTTTTGTTTTGTTTTGTTTTTTTTTTTTTTNTTTTTTTTTTTTTGTTTTGTTTTTTTTGTACGTTATGTAATTTTAGTGTTTAAGTGCAATAAAAAGCATGAAGTGAATGTATGTCTCCACTAGGGAATATAGTCCCAAAAGAAGATCTATGTTTATCGAAAAATTTAAACAATCATGACTTCATAAGGCTGCGTTATGAAGGTGGGTGTATCGTTTGAATATTTGATTTTGAAAGATGGAGAGGTTTTGCAAAATATCAGGAAAACTAAAATACGGTTTTATCCTTTTTGGAAATGATTGTCAGTAACATGTATGCATGAAAATTGACTATTAGGCCCAAACATGCACGATCTTTGGTATGGTCCTTTAATGTAACTAATGTCACATGACTTCAAAACTGTTGAAGTCATGGAGTCAACTGTTTTATTAGACATTTGGTTCATTGGTTCAAACGAATTCTCATGCATACTATTAGTCATCACTGATTGTGTTATCAGTATTGCACCATCTATGGTTTAGATACAATATGAAGTATGTGTAGAAACTAATGATACAATGTGCAAAACAATGCATCTAAGAATCTACATTTGGCCAGTTTGTCATAAAATGACAGCCTGGAAACAAAAAAAAAAAAAAATCAAATTTAGCTTTAAAAGTCAGATGGCATGATATGGTCATTATGATCATTAAAGTTTAAAAATCATTTTCATCAAATTTCATCAAGTGTCCAGATGAAGATGAAAAACAAGAAGAAAAGATCATTAATAAACAATAGATTGGTTTGTTCTCATACAGCAAACCCTGAATGATGCAAGGCAACAAATTACTATAAATAAGTGAAAGTGAAATCGCCATTTTAAAAAAAAAAATCCTATTGGCCCATAATTAGATGAATTAGAATCTCTTTCTTATTATTATCGCTTACATTCATGATTTCACAGTTATGTTTGAACTAATAATTTGCAGAACAACCAAAACTAATTTCTGTGAGCAGTTCACTGTAACTGTGTTTTCTTAACATTAGTGAGAAAATCATCCAGGTTCCTCTCCCAGCCATCACACACATCTTCCACAAACACACCCTCCGCTGTGCCGCCTACATTGTGGCTGGCCCCTCCCACCCCTCTCATGGACT
>VXCM01006914.1:0-24295 GCA_014773175.1 Lucifuga dentata
ATTCAAATGAGTATTTTCTTTATTAAAATAATAAATTGTCGGGCTTTCTAACCAAAAACTTTTAAACTAAAAGGTTTTAGCAGAATGTCCAGCTTCCTGTCTGCTGCCTCTTGATGCTCTGACATGTTACAGTATTACATGTAACATGTATGTTACAGTATTCCACCTACAGACCCGTTTACTGCACGCCGTGAAGCTGCAGCAAACGGGTCTGTAACGTTTATAGGAGCTCCGCGCCGTGAAGCGCAAAACCGAACAACTTCCAAATGATGAAGAGATGTTACCTTTTTAGAAACGAGCTCATCTTCAGTCAAAGTGTTTGTTAGCATCTTGCTAGCATGTCTGACCTGCTGAAAGCTTCGTGGGCGTGGCATCAGCGAACGTGACAGACCGTTGATTGGTAAAGTTGGAGGCTGCGTCCCTCTGCAGGCGGAGCCGTGGACCCTGACGGACACGCAAAAGTATAAACAGGGATTGTAGGTTTAACGGCACAAAACAGGAACGGACTTGATTGATAGAGAACGACTTGCTGCTGCATTTTCCCCATTAAAAATAGATAGTAGTTTAAAAAAAAAAAACTCGAATTTTCCGATTCAGCCATTTTAAACATCATGCCAAAACATAAAACCGAATTAATCAGTTAAATTGATTTATCACCCAGCCCTACTCGGATGAAACGAGTATCCATTACAGATAATGCACTTTTACGAGCACGAGTACCATCCTAGTAAAATCTGTCACTATCCGTACTCGTGAAGGAAAAAAATCTGATTGGGTAGCTCTTACTAGCTGTGTCACATGTTTGCGTGATCACGCAGCCAATCACAGAGCTCCTCTCTACACAGAGCTGCTGCTCCACACAACTCACAGCCACTGTGTCCACACTAGCATAGTAGCGTCTATTAGCTATAGTTGCTATTCTTAGATTCAGCTCAACTTTATTCTCAGTCCACAGCTAAACACACACACATTCATTTACTGTGGACATTCACATGGAACATACTAAAACTAACACACATTTCTACTAGCTTCTATTAGCTTCTGGGCTAACTAGCCAGTTAACTAGCGATTCTTATCTCTCTGGGTTAATCCCCACCCACTTCCAGATTAAGCCACGCCCATCTGAGTACTGATATGACTAATTTGTTGGTTGAACAGATACGGATGATTCAGCTAATGGTGTTCTTGCTCATTCCTACTTCATAAGGCTGTGTACCTATTATCAGGAGAAACATGGATTTTTAAGGTGGGTGTATCACTTGAAAATTTGATTTTGAAAGATGAAGAGATTTTGCAAAATATCAGGAAAGCTGAAATACGGTTTTATCCTTTGAGAAATGATTGTCAGTAACATAACATGTATGAAAATTGAATCTATTAGGTTCAAACAAGCAAAATGGCCAGAATGGTCCTTTAAGGTGCGTTCCAAATGCATAAAAATGTCTCCTCCCTCCATCCTCCTCCTTTCCTCCATGACCCAGAAAAAGAGGTTGTCTTCTCCATTCCTCTGCTGTCCCAAAACTGGAGGAGAGGAGGGGAGGAGGTCTGATTTCTCCTCCAAATGTCTCCTTCAGTGGAGGAGACGTCTATGTCCTTTCAGGAGGTCTTTCTTTTTTTTTNTTTTTTTTTTTTTTTTTTAACACTTTTGTGAGACATCACCATGTTCACGCCCTTCACCCGTCAACGCTTATCAGAAAACACAAACTCAGGAGAAATCCAAATATAAACCTGTCTGCTGATTTATTAAGGCCACAGTCAGCGTGAGGTCGTTTCAGAGCTATCCGTGAATATGACAGGATCTGTCTGTTCCAGGGTTTGTGTCGGTGTACGTGCTCGGCTCTGCGGGCTGGGACGCGGTAGGACACGCGTCAGTGTGGAACGAGAGGAATCGAGTCGTCGCCGGGCAAAGCAGCGAGGATTCGACGTGTGTGTTCTACAGAAACAAGGACAGCCAATCAGTGAGTCTCTCCGACTCTCTGTTCACCTGACTGTTTTCAGCACTGTGAAGTTGACTTACATTTCCTGATCAGTGATTTTAGCATTTCTGGTGCTGTTAGAAGCTCAGGACACTTCATTAGCAGCACATGCTGTTCCTGACAGTTTGTAAACGTGTCCTTATATGAAGTGATTGTTCTGATCCTCACACATCAGGAGCAAATGATTTTCGCTAATGAGCTGCAATCATTTCATACTAGACTCTTTATTATTTAACCTCATATGTTTGATCTACAAATGAATACAGAAAAAGCTTACACAGAATTTCTCTTTTGTAGGTTTTAGTTTGCCAAGTGACCTGCTACATTGCAGAAGACCAGCTGTTTCACTGGACAGAAAAGGTACATTTATGCAATAATTTCACTAATCATCAGTAGGACTTTAGATTTCGGTAAATTTTGTGGCCTGTTAGGTTTTCTTATTTCACGTGTAGGAGTTTCACTGCGTCCTCTGCTGTTGGGGAAACTCATCTAAACTTTGCAGAAACATCCACATAGCCTGATGTTGCACCAACAGGTTCAGCGTTCAGATGGAGGAGGTCAGGTGATGAAAGGCTCCTGGTTTCCTGTATGTTACCTCTTGCTATGTTCAGACCATGGAATCTCATTTTGCTTGGCCTGAAAGTATTTTAGGTGAATTTTAACAAAGTTGAAGTGAGGAACATCTTCTGTCTAATCACACTACCAAAAGGTCCTGGTTGGTGCTGCAGAGATGGTCGTCGTTCTGGCAGGTTCTCCATCGCAACACAGAACCTCTGAGTTCATCAGTCATATTTTAGCCTGGTCACCTACCTGACCACAGCCCTTTTCCTTTCTTTGTTCACTTTGATTGGCTCTAGCTCTGTAAAACGTCTTGTTGGCTCCAGATTTCTTCCATATAAGGAATGATGGAGCACTGAGGTCTTGTTCTGGTGTTTTCCACAGATCTGAACCTTGACAGTCCTGCTCTGAGGTCTGTGGACAAGTCTCTTGACCTCATGGTTTGGTTTTTGCTCTGCCAGCTGCGAGGCCTTACAGACAGATGTGTGTCTTTCCAGATCCGGTCCAATCAATGGAATTTACCACAGCCAGACTTGAATCAAGTTCTAGAAACAAATCAAAGATGATCTCTGGAAACAGGAAGCAGCTGAGCTCAATTTATACTGTCCTGTCTGCAAAATACTTAATTTACAAGGCATATGTGATATTTTACTTTTTAAGAACTTTTCAAAAAAAAAAAAAAAAATCTAAAAACTAGTTTTTGCCATTGTTCCATTTTAGCCAGTGGTGGCAACAAATCAGAATGAGGAAAAAGGGAAGGACCGACTTTGTCCTGACCTTGCCCTTTATAAACAGAAAGTAAAACACAAATATGCAGTGATCAATGAATTTGCTTTTTGAAGTTGTAGAAGTTTGAGTATATTACCAGGCACTTTGCTGAAAATATGGAAGCTTCTGTCAGCCAGTCAGATTCGGCTTGTCACAGCTGACGGCATGATGATCCACAGCACACAGATGTGCTGAGTACCAGACTGAAAAACGTGTGTGTGTGTGCGCTGCTGGTTATAATGAAATGTTGTGTGTTTTGTGTGTGTTAGGTGTTTGGTTGTCTGCAGCAGAGGGGTCTGAATGTCACCGTCCTGTCTGATAGCTCTGTCGCTGAGTACAAGACAGCAGACTATTTCAGCAGTAGCTCCGCCCCCTTCCTGCGCTCTCTCCGAACCGGCGCTTCTATTGGTCCTCCCCTGTGCCAGACACTGGAGCAACCCAACATCATGACTGGACTTCCTGCTGCAGGTACACTCCAGCTTTTTACTTTCAACTTTCAAAGCTTTATTTGTCACGTGCAGCTATACATGTGTAACAACAATAAAATGCTTTTTCTGGTAGGTTCCCAGACTGTGCTTCTTAAAATATAAAAAATAAAAATAAGGATAAGGCAACAACAGCAAAAATAAAGAATAAAAACATTTATAAAATATGTGATCTGTTTACAACCAAACCAGCAGGAGAATGTATGTACATGAGTATCAATATGTGCAAATATGTCAGTGTGTACACAGTGCAAATGCAGCTACAGATACTGTCCTTGTGTGTGTAGTGAGTGTGAGTATAAGCGCGAGAGAGAGACAGAGAGATGGTGTGAGAAGTAGACAGGAGTGTCCTAGAGAAGAAGAAGGTAAGGAGGTGTGTAGATGGTCCATCATGTAGCTGTTGAGGATCTGATAGTCTGAGGATCAAAGCTCCTCCTCCTCCTCGTCTCGTGGCTGCAGAGACTTCCTGACCTCAGCAGCCTGAACAGTTTGTTTGGGTGGGTGGAGTCTGTTTTGATGCTGAGAGCCCTGGTCATGCACCTCCTGGACTAAATGTCCTGCAGGGCTGGAAGGGAAGATCTGATGGTGCGCTCGGTCGAACGCACCACCCGCTGCAGGGCTTTACGGTCCTGTCCGGTCCAGTTCCCACTTTAAACTTCCTGAGGTGGTNCCCGCTGCAGGGCTTTACGGTCCTGTCCGGTCCAGTTCCCACTTTAAACTTCCTGAGGTGGTAGAGGTGCTGTCTGGAAGTTTGTGTAAGTGTCCCAGATGAGGTCCTCAGTGATGTAAACACCAAGGTACTTGAGGCTCCTCCTCTCCACCGGGGTCCTGCTGATCTGTGGGGTGGGGGGTGTAGCTTCCTCGTTGCTTCCTGAAATCCACCATCACCTCCTTGGTGTTGTCAACATTCAGGGAAAGGTGGTTGTCCTGACACCACAATGAGAGACTGTCCACCTGGTCCAGGTAGGCCCTCTCATCACTGTGAGAAGTCAGTCACCACCACTGTGTTGTCTGCAAATCTCACAATGGAGATGGTGGCGTGTTGCCACACAGTCAGAGGTGTAGAGGGAGTACAGCAGTGGACTCAGGACACATCCCTGGGGGGCCCCTGTGATAAATGTGAGTGTGTTGGAGAACATGTGTTCCACCTGCACCGTCTGCAGTCTCCCTGTGAGAAATTCCTGGACCCAGATGGAGGTGTTGAGTCCCAGATCCTGGAGTTTGGAGGACAGGATGTGGGGACTATGGTGTTGAAAGCTGAGCTGTAGTCAATGAACAGCAGTCTCANCCCCCCCCCCCCCCGTCGAGGTGGCTCAGTGTGGTGTGTAGAACCTGAGCGATGGCATCTCTGGTGGATCAGCTGGGTCGGTAGGTGAACTGCAGTGGGTGGAAGGAGGAGGGGAGGGTGGAGCAGATGTGGTCCTTGATGAGCCTCTCAAAGCACTTCATCACCACGGACATCAGGGCCGCTAGGCGATAGTCCTTCAGGCTGGCCGGGCTGTTCTGAGGCACAGGGATGATGGTGGATTTTTAAAACATGTGGGACTACAGACTGGACCAAGGACGTGTTGAAGATGGTGGTAAACACCNGTGGATTTTTAAAACATGTGGGACTACAGACTGGACCAAGGACGTGTTGAAGATGGTGGTAAACACCAGAGCAAGCTGGTCAGCTCAGACCTTTAACACACGTCAGGGGATGCCGTCTGGTCCAGTTATCTTCCTGCAGTTCACCGTCCTCAGAGCTCTCCTCACGTCATGCTCTGAGAGGGTCAGCGGCTGCAGCTCAGCGCTGGGGATGGGGGTGTCTAACGCAGCGCCAGACGGCAGGCTAGCATTAGCACCATTCACCTCAAAGCATGCAAAAAAAAAAAGGTGACTGTGACATGATGGATTTCAGAATTTCAGACAGATGAATGTAAGACAGTCAGCGGACACTGATTACAGCTTGGTGCCTTCACAATAAACTGAATCCTACAAGGCCTGTAGATTTATTGGGGGGNCATATATCCTTCATGGTTTTACCTTCAGATGATTGAGATGAGCCCACATATTGTTGATTTTCTTTTAAACTCTGAAACCTAGAATGTTGCTAAAATTGGATTTGCTTCTCTGGGTTTGTTTGGAGCCATAATTTGCTCACATGAATTAAAAAAAGTGAATCTCTAACTCCTTCAGCTTGGATGTGAATTAAAATCCTAGCTGCTTGCTTGTGTGTGTGTGTGTGTGTGTGTGTGTGTGTGTGTCTTTGCTCAATTGAGACGGGGGCTGGGGTGACATCAGAATCAGCAATTGTTCATTAGCCAAGTATTTACATAAAAAGAATGTGTTATGAAAAAAATTCCAATGCTGGCCAAGAATCAAACTGGGGCGAACTGCTTGGAATGCAGCTATGCTGACCACGTCTGCACCAACGCAACAAATTTAAACAGTGGTAAACTAAGAAACAGCACCAATTATGGGAATTTTTTTTTTTTTTTACCTTAAACCTGCTGCTAACATTAGCTCATGGAGTGTTTTAGCTTGACGTGGCCATGCAGAGCTGCATGTTGATCTCTAATATGATGAAGCATGTTCAATGTGTTGGTAACAGCGACTTTTTGTCAGCACGCTTTGCAAGCTGAATCTCCGTCTTCCTCAGCTACACTTGCTCATTTTTAAGATGCAGTAAACGATCCACACTTTAATTTTTTTCCCTGAATATAAGGGTTGATGTCTAATCCTACCCTGCTCCACACACACACACACACACACACAGAAACAACAGAGAATTTCCCAAGACAATAATGAAAGCGGTTATTAGACGCAATGAGAAAAGAATCAATTTAGCTTTTTTCCACATAAACCTGGAGAGTTCATTTTTATGCTTTCCAAACCATGACTTCTAAATTCTTACAGTTTAGAAATCGTGATGTTCTATAAGCGCAATTAATAGAAAAATGGTTAATGTCAACATGCCTAATCAACAGAAGAGCAGCCTGTTGTACACTCAGGACTGATTCTTTGCACATCCAGTCAGCCACTGTTTGCCAGTTTTCTTCTTTTGAAGTAGTTGTATGATTCTGTTTTTGGTTTCAGTACTCAGCCACTGCCAGGTCCACCACATCCCCACCATCTCTTACCACTGCTACAGTGATGTCATCGGCCCCAACTCCATCACCGTGGAGACCTACAAGCCGGTACTAGCTGGGCTTGCCAAGTCCATACAGGTGAGCTGCTTTCTCAAGCCTGAGGGTGATTTTAATATGCATATTAAACAGGAAGATGGTAAATGATACACACATCATCTCCACCATGAACTTCTATTATTTATCTCAAAAACTGCCACATACAGATTTAGTGTAAAGCACGATGCAGGTATGCATGCGAACCCTCAAAGTGGAAATGCACGAGTCCGCTGTCCTGTGAACGTTCATTTGCATACATAGAGGCTGAGAGAGTGTGTGTGCCATCAGTCTTTACATGTCTTTCTCTTCATCATTGTCTCTCTCTTTCCCTCTCCCTCTTTCCATCTCCCATCGGTTTGATTTTAATTAAGTTTAATGAAATTATTTGAATTCACTGCGAAGTTTCTTGGGTTCTGATTGGGTTCACCTGAGCAGATTAACCTGAACAGAACAGAGGCATTACCTGCTGCAGGTAGAGAACTACGTCCCACTCCTACCTGCAGCACACAAACACTTCCTGTTTTTAAAAGATCATACCAGTAATTTGGCATGTTTTAGCCCAATATATACAACCCGCATACATGTTAGGTTACTGACAACCAATTTCCAAAACATAAAACTATGTTTTAGTTTTAATCTTATTTTGCCAAATACTGTAATCTCTCAAAATCAATTGTTCAGGTGATACACACACCTTAAAATTCATTGTTTCACCTTCTCACATTTATGCACAATTGTGTAGTAATTTGTTGGTAAAAGCTGACTGCTCCTGGGACTATTTTCCTAGGTGGAGGTATACATTTTCTTCTGTGCAGCTCAGTGTTGGATCAGCTAAAGTTAATAAATAAGATAAATCTCATGTTTGCTGTGATGGATTATTTATCTCAAACACGTTTCAGGTTTTTCATTTTTAGAGTGTTCTGGGATGAACTGAAACCAATGACAGTCTGGAAGGTAGGAAAAACAATTCTGATATTTAACGCTCCAGTAGTATGTTTTAGAAAACTATATATATATACAAAATCACTGGTATGTTCTTTTAAAGCGTTTACTTTACAACATGCTGATATTGGACTGAACAAAGTGATTATACCCCTGACTACAGGTTAGGTTCGTGGCACTACCATGTGGCCTTTTTAAAAAGACTTTACATTTTGGCTCATAATCAGGGCTGCACATGAGCAGCACACAATGCCCGACCTCATTTTGACTCCTGTACAAGCTCATTTGTGTGGGAGGGAGAGAGAGAGAGAGAGAGAGAGATCTGTTTCTANTGTGTGTGTGTGTGTGTGTGTGTGTGTGTGTGTGTGTGTGTGTGTGTGTGTGTGTGTGTGTGGGTACATGCACAAATCGATAAAGACCCGATGCTGAGGAAAGAGGAAAAATAGAAGGCAGAGAAAGAATGTGTGTCTGTATGAGAGAAAGGGAGAGAGACAGCGGGAGAGATGGGGCAAAAGAGAGAGAGAGAAATGGAAAGGTAGAGAAAGAAAAAGGAGAGTGACAAAGACAAAGTGACAAAGGCAGGGAGAGAGGGATAGAGACAGTGGCAGAGAGAGAGGAGAGGCAGAGAGCTCTGTTTGTCTTTGATAATTGAATTTGCTGAAGCTGAACGTCTGTATCTTTCTTCATCTTTGTCTCTATCTCTCGTGTATTAAACATTGTTTGAGGATCTGACACAATTAAATGTGACAAATATGCCAAAGTAGTTTTCACAGCACTGTAACTAAGCTGCTTTCAGCCAATCAGAATGACATCTGTAGATCCAGATGCAGATTATAAAGTTCTAAACTTTTCCGATAACTAAAATGTAAAAAAGCAGAGGATTGTGTGCTTTGTGAGCTGTTTTCTACCTGAAGCATGAATATATCTACCAACTCTTCTGCAGTAACTACAGATGGACTTCAGTCTCTAAATGTATTTTAACACGGACCTAACAGCAGGTCTTTTACCTGTGAGAGACCTTGGAGCTTCCTGATGATTTAAAAACTTGTTTGATTAAGCATATTAATGGATGTTTTGCTCTTCCTTCCTCAGTTGGCATCTCCAAACCCAGATGTCCTCCGCAAGTTTGTCAAAGCCACAGACATTCAGAGTAATCTTTACATCTGATAATGCTCATGTTGTTTGCTGTGTATATTTAGTTTATTTTCATATGGTAAAATGAGATCACATTTTAATAAATAAAATAAGTTCAACATTTCTTTATATCTCAGTACTGAATTGATTGTATTACTTTAAGCAACCTGTGTGAAGCAAGAGAGCCTGCACAACTCCAATACATGAAAATGAGAAACTGGTGCCTGGCTACATTTGAAAGCATTAATCAACATGTAATGCTTCCTTTCAAAACAAAGTGCTAAGGAATTTTTTTAATATATATATTTACCATTTAATTAGTAGACGAATAACCGTATATGCTGAAGTAGGAGTCCTCCGAATAGCTTGTGTGCAGTGTGTGTCTGGTAGTCTCCCGAAAATGGCTTTGGAAACACGTTGCTGAAAATGTCGCTCTCCCGCTCACTGTAACACCCCATCTTCAAAAATATAGTATTGTACTGCAACACAAACAGTACTGTAATCTTTTTTGTAATCTTTTATTGTTGAAAATTGGTCGTAAATTTACAGCATTTGTTTACAGTGCATGTTTCAGCCCAGTAACTACTCTTTGCATGCACGTTACATTGGTTCAAACCATTTTTCAAAACATAAAACCATATTTTAGGTTTTGTGTTGTTTTAACAAATCCCCTGATCTTTTTAAATCAAATGTTCAGTTGATACACACACCTTAAAATTCATTGTTTCACCTGCTAACACTACGTCTGAATGTAGAAAGCACAGTCATTTTAATTTCTCAGTAAAAGCCGTCTTCTCCTGGACTATATTTCCTGACGGAGATGTACATTTTCTTCTGTGTAGTTCCGTGTAATACTAAAATATTATTGTGACAAATTTTTTTAAAATATGTCTTGTAGCAAACAAGTTCTACCAGAATGAACTGAAACTAATGGCAGTCTGGAAAAAACTGTAAAACTTACTACTCTAGCAGTATGTTTTGTAACATAATGTGTAAATGGGTTGATTTCTCATCAAAGTATCTACTGTGAGATTTAATCTCTGCTTTGCAAATCTTCGACATTCAGTTTCTAGAGCATCAGGGAATAATCTAGAATTTCTTAATCTCTGGAACCACATACAGATTCTCTACGTGAATTTGGAATCGCCTACAAATCATGCCATGATTCTGGACAACTGTAAAATGTCTTAATTTTTTACAGCTTCTTGCAAATTATTTTAAACTTATGTAGCTGCATAATACTAACAGACATATAGAATCATTTTATACTTACCTACATATGAAACAAAACTAGTTTTGCATTACTGGAAACATTGATTCTATGTGAAAATCACTAGTGATTCCAAACTTTTGAGCATTGTGTATTGGTTCAAATGTGCAAAATCACAAAATCATTGGTATTTTAATGTTTAATCTTTAATGTTAGAAATAATCATTTTTCAAACAAGTAGTTTTCCTAAAAAAAAACTCTCTCTCTCTCTCTCTCTCTCTCTCTCTCTCTCTCTCTCTCCTCCCGGCCACATGGTGGCAGTATTGCAGCCACAAACTGTTCACTACCCGCAGTAAACAGAAGAAGACGAAGTGAGCGAAACTCAAACAAACTGACATATTTACTGACAAAAGACAAAGTTAACGTTTTTGTTTTTTTTTTTCCTTCCCTCGGCTCCTTCATCTCGTTCGGTGCCTTCTGGCTCTTTGTTGTGGTATCGTTTTCTGCCTACATTGTTTAATTCTAATCATTTGTTCGCATTAACTTAGCAGTAGCTGAGCGTTACCCTGGTTACCGCGGCTAGCTGTTAGCAATGAGTGCTAGTCGGGTTAGCGGTCTTCCTGCGGTGAAAAGCAGGAGTAAACCTTCGGTGAGCCGCAGCGAGCAGAAGCACCGAGCCTCCGGTGGGAACCGGGTGCTGGCCGAGCGGAACCAGGCGGTGGCGGCGGTGGGAGCCTGGGTGGAGGGCGGACAGGACTTCCTGCAGCACCCGTCTGTGAGTGACACCTGAGGCGAGATCCAGTCATCTGCTGTAAAGAGAAGCACAAATAAGTCTTAAAATAATAATAATAATAGTTATAAAAAAATAACCTTATTTATTTCAGAGTCCAGCACTTCGTTATTAACGACCTGCTTTTTATTCACCCGTTTCTTTAAATATTCTGACAGCTTACAGCCTGACAGAAAATTTCATAACTAAATACCATTAAACCAGGAAAACCAGAAAATACCATTAAATCAGAAAAGTTGCTGTTAAAATGAACAGCAACTTTCCATTTTTGAAAGAAATAGGCCTGAAAATATTCAATATTCAGTTTTTAAAGCCTCCCATTACATGTATGAGAGCTGATTTGTTCTTTGTATTTCCTCTCCCACTAAAAACCCCTCAGACATGATAAACCTGTTATTATAAAACCATACAGACATTATTACAATAATTGGAGCACTTGATGCTGCCTTGTGTCACAGCTTAACTCTGTGGGGTCTTTGGGATTTTTGGGCATTTAGTGTTTGTTTTGCCACCTTAGAATGTTCTTACTCATGTGCTTGGTGTCTTTTGTTTGAACACAACCTCAGTTTACACTAAATCATCATATTTTCATGATCAGATACTACATAGGTGCGACCAGTGATGCACACAAAAAAAACTAAAGTGCCTATAAGAAATCACACACAAAATTGTGGAAGAAAAAAAACTGCGAATGAAAGTTTTTGTTAACACAGAAATAATATTTTGAATCCATCCACTTAGATTCAAATGAACCATCAAAACACAATAAAATGCTTAAAAAAAACCAAAAAAAACGATTATTGACAAATATAGAAAATCTGGGCCACAGGTGTTTTTGAGTGTTCAGGACTTTAGTCACATTTTTAGACAAATTATTAAGTTAAATTATTATTGATTACTAAACCTTCCCTCTCACATACAGCTGCAGTTGTTTGTGTGAGAGCTGGTGAGCAAAACTGCCCTTTAAAGGACTTCCTGTTCCTGGCTGGTGGGGGGGCTTTAAAAACAGCTGCGCTCCAATAGGTCATGCTGTCACTGCAGAATCCAGACACTGATGATGCTTCCAGGACTTTTCTGTGTTTTTAAAGGACCATTTTGCATGTTTGAGTCTAATAGATTCAATTTTCATACATATTATGTTACTGACAATCATTTCCCAAAGGATAAAACTGTATTTCAGCTTTCCTGATATTTTGTAAAACCTCTTAATCTTTCAAAATCAAATATTCAAGTGATACACCCACCTTAAAAATCCATGTTTCTCCTGCTAATAGTTACACAGCCTTATGAAGTCACAGTCCTTTAAATTTTTCCATAAACACAGGTCTTCTTTTGGGACTATATTCCCTGGTGGAGGCATACATTCACTCCATGCTTTTTATTGCACCTAAACGCTAAAATTACATAACTTCTAAAAAAAACCTGAATACACATCTTGTTGGTGATGATGGATTACCTATCCCAAGAACGTTTCAAGTATCAACAAGTTGATTTTAATAGCAGAATGAACTGAAACCAATGGAGGTCTGGAAGGTAGGAAAAACATTTTTAATTCACTGTTCCTGTAGTATCCTTTGGGAAATGATTGTCAGTAACATAACTTGTATGAAAATTGAATATATTAGACTCAAACGTGCAAAATGGGTGGTATGGTCCTTTAAAGTGAAATGAATTCTAAGCTGTTATGTCTCAGGCTCTGGCATCATTAACTGAGGAGCTGCAGGCAGAAAGGAGGAGGGAGAACCAGGAGAGCCTGCAGCGATTTCAGCATGAAGTACGCCACCGTGTGGCCAAACAAGCTCAGTTCAACAAGAGGCAACAGCTACAACAAAGAGACAAAACGGTAACGGAGGTAAAATAACTGACAGTGAAGTTTTTTTGTGATGAGATCAAACGAAGCTGTAAAAATGGAGGTTTAGGTCACATGACGTATGACAGCAGCAGAAATACTCAGCTGAACTCTGCTTTCCTGAGCGTGATTATTGATCTGTGTGCTCAGGTGACGTGTGGAAGGAGAATTCCATGGCAGGATGAGGACCAACATGTGTCTGCTGGCCAGAAGCTGCTTCCTGCCTCTCAGAGCGAGCCGCACATTCCCAGCATGCATCAGGACAGTCAGAGTCTCCATGAAGGCGTTACAGGACAACAGGTGATGGTGGAGACCAACTCAAAGACCTCACGGTCACAGAGGAGGGAGGGGCTTTTGAGCGTTTGTGTGTGTGTGTGTGTGTCTTTGTTTTGGTCGTCTCATTGCAATTAATCATATAAATGAGGAAAACATGGAAACACACTTTCTCTTGGCTAATAAATGACTTACATTCTGATTCTTTAGGAGAGAAGTTATTAACAGGAATGCTGTGTTTTTTCTGTGTTTCTGTCCACTCGATTATAAACGGTCCACGTCTCTGTGGAACGTGAACACACTGACTAAAAGAAAAGAGAATTTGAGAAATTGAAACCCTCTACGCTTTTTGAAAATAATCCTGATTTTGCTGATGGAGATTGTATTTTTTATGTTTTGATTAGCCATGCAGAAATACTCAAAAAAAAAAAAAAAAANAAAAAAAAAAAAAAAAGGAAAAAAAACCCAACAAAAAAATTTTTAATTTGTTGACAAAATTTAATAAAACAGCCCTGTTTTTTTGTTTTGCAGTTTTTGTTTCAGAATCAGAAATTCAGTGAGCATAACAGACAGACTGGATGCTGAAGCTTTCTGCATTTCCTCACTTTAAAGATGGAGCTCTGAAGCAGAGTTTGTGTTTCTCTGCTGGTTTAATGTGTCCGTTTCTCTTTAGCAGATGAATCAGAATAAACCGTAACTCTTAAATATGAAGCAGCTCATTAACCCTCTGATCTTCATTGGTTTTTACCTGAAACTCACCTGAAAACGTGTCAGTAACATGACAGCTATGCAATGATTAATGTAAGAGAAGCTTTATGAATCAGCTTCGGTTATCATGAGGTTTGTTTATTGTGGCTCAGGGGTGAGGACTCAAATACAGGCTCACAAAGGCACACTTGGAATAAACAGTCTTGAATGAGGGAAGCAGGCAAAGTAAAGGACAGGCAGGATGAATTCACAAAGACCAGGCAGATCATCCAAAAACCGGTGGAGACAGAAAATATGAGAAAACAATAAAATCAAGGCAGGGACACAAAAGAAACTCACGGGCAGCAAAAACTCAACAGCAAAAGTTGGGAAATCCAGAAATAAGGGTTAGACAGAGGAACTCAGACTCGTCAGGACACGAGCTCGTCAGACAGTCTGGCAGACAACAAAAGAACAAGGAGCTGTATATATACTGCACATGGGAGCAGGAAAATGCAGGAACAGGAAACAGGAGGAGAGATCAGAATGTGGTGACAGCTAGTAGATGGAGGCTGAAGTGCAGTTTTGTGAAAGTGGCACGTTTTTTTTTTTTTTTTTNTTTTTTTTTTTTTTTTTAATGAAATGACCTCATTGACTCTTGCATAACACACAATGTAGTTTATAGACTGGGACCCTGCAGGGGGTTTGTTAGGTCAGGGGTCAGATTGTTAGACACCTAAAGTGTTTGCTTCCTGATCCGTTCCTGCTCTCTTCTTCCTCTGGGCTGCAGTGTTAAAGGACCATACCAACCATTTTGCACGTTTGAGCCTAATATATTAAATTTTCATACATGTGATGTTACTGACAATCATTTCCCAAAGGATACTGCTGGAACGGTGAATTAAAAATATTTTTCCTACCTTCCAGACCTCCACTGGTTTCAGTTCATTCTGCTATTAAAATCAACTTGTTGATACTGTAAACGTTCTTGGGATAGGTAATCCATCATCACCAACAAGACGTGTATTCAGGTTTTTTTAGAAGTTATGTAATTTTAGTGTTTAAGCTCAATAAAAAGCGTGGAGTGAATGTATGCCTCCACCGGGGAATATAGTCCCAAAAGAAGACCTGCGTTTATGGAAAAATTTAAAGGACCGTGACTTCATAAGGCTGTGTAACTATTAGCAGGAGAAACATGGATTTTTAAGGTGGGTGTATCACTTGAATATTTGATTTTGAAAGATTAAGAGATTTAGCAAAATATCAGGAAAGCTGAAATACGGTTTTATCCTTTGGGAAATGATTGTCAGTAACGTAACATGTATGAAGACTGAATATATTAGGTTCAAACATGCAAAATGGGTGGTATGGTCCTTTAAATTGTTAAATTTGTATAAAGTGGATGCTTTGTTTGCTGGTATGTGTGATGGAATAATGTGATGATTTTCCAGAGCAGGAAAGGCATCAGGCAGGTCAGAGACAGACTGGCTGCCTGTCGGATGATCCCAGATGGGGATGAGGTGTCGGCTCTTCCTGGAGGCCGATGGAACGTCTCTGTAAGTGGATATGTGAGCGTGTGTCTCACGCTTGTTCCTCTTTCAGCAACTCATGCTTTCTATATTTGGAGCCTTCTTGCAAAGTCAGACTTTAATAAAACAATTTTCCTCTGCATTCAACAGAAAGCGGAATCTCATATGCCCAGAGCAGAGCAGGAGGATGAAGAGGAAGAAGATCTTCTCTTTTCCAGTCAGCATGACTGTCCCCTCATTCAGCAGAATGTTAACGAGTACCCAGCACTCAGCAGGACTCTGGTCTGTGTTCCACGTTGATAACATCCTTCCTCTTTCAGTCAAATCATCTTCATCTGTCTCATTATCAACAACATTATAACATTATAACAACACACCAGAAAATCTTTACTAGTGTTACAGGTCCAGTCCTGTGTGAAGTCCTGCTCCAGTCTTCTTAAATACACAAAATGAAAGTCTTGGCTGAAACAAACAGCATGTTAGTGATTTAGATTCTCTGTTGGAGCTTCAGGCTGCTTTATAATCAACATTAACTCTGTAAGCGACATGGCCGCCATGCAGATCCTGCATTTGTTTGAAGCGTTATGCACGTCTGCTAGAGTTAATGCTGCGTGTTCAGAAGATGCAGCACAGATAAAAACCGTGGTGTCACTGTTTGTCTGCAGCGACAGTGACAGAAAAATGACGGGTAGTTTGGCCTTTTTTTTTAGCCTCATGTTTAGTGGTTTATCGTATCGGCTCTTGTCACCGATGTTTCTTTCTCCTTCGTTAAATAAGTATGAAATGCTGATCTCCCCGATTTTCTGCATCTTTGTTTACAACATTTAGTATGTTTACATGCACGTTATACTCCAATTATTCTTCTGTGCTGTGATTAAGGCGATAATGTACGACGTGTTAGGGCCATATAAGATGAAAAAAAAAACCCGAGGGGGCACTCTTTCGAGTTTTAAAACTCAAAAATTTGCCCTTTTTAAAGTCTGTACGTTTATGATAATTCGATGATTTTGCGCTCAAAGTACAAGTATTTATTGTTAAATCTGATGGAACAGTATAATTTAATCAGGTCACTGCAGGCATAGTCACAACGTGAGACTGTTCCCGTTCTCATTATTTTCCTTTTTTTATTGTTGAAAAAATTAAATTATTATTTTATAAAAAATTAAAAAATGGTTATTCATCATTAAAAACTATTTAAATTTTTTTTAGGTTTTAAAACTCACAAATTTGCGAATTTCAAAAAAAAACTTACGAATTTGTGAGTTTTTTTTTACGAGTACATGACCTTATTAAATTCTGCTTTTCCATAAGATTTAGCAATAAAGAAATACTTGTGCTTTTAGAGAATTATCATAAGCATACAGACTTTAAAAACTCGCAAATTTTCTACTATTTAATATATATATATAGCATTTTTTTACTAATACATTTTACTCATACATATTATGTTACTGTCAGTCATTTCCCGAAGGATAAAACCGTATTTCAGCTTTCCTGTTTCCTGTGTATGTAAAAATGAAAGAGATGGTGGCCAATAGGAACCTTTTATTTATCATATTCAACATTAATCAGCCCTGTATGTTTCAGGTGAGTGGCGATGTTGACCAATCACAGCCTGATCCTGGTTCCAGAGTCCCTCAGGTTCTCTGGCCACTGACGGACCAGGAGCAGCAGAAAAGACAGGTAGACATGGAACATGGCAGAAGAAACGTTGACATTTAATAAGAGCAGAACAGTGATATGCCTGTAAAAAAAAAAAAAANAAAAACAAAAACAAAAAAAAAAACAAAAAAGAAAACACTTCATTTTAATTCTCTCTGTGCAGCGTCAGTCTCAGTTCCTGCTGCATCGCCGTCAGTTCATGAACATCGAGAGAGAGCAAGTGAAGGAGAACAGACGAGACAGGAAACACCTGAAGAGGAGTGCAAGGTGCCACGTTTTCTCCGCTGATCACTTCCTCTTGTGGTTGCTGTGGTTGTGATGCAGTTTGCCGTCAGATGTTGCTGAAGTGCTTTAAGGTTTCGTAACGTTCTGCAACAGCACCAAAAGTTAATCTGCCCCCCAAATTTCATCCAAATCCATCCATAAGTTTTCAAGATATCCTGCTAACAAACACAAGCAGACAGACACAAACAGACGCCGGTCATCACATGACCTCCTTGGTGGGGGTAATAATGGATAAAACAGCCACCGCCACCTGGGTTCACACTCTGGTAGCGGTTCCTCTGGCTTGGTCTTGTGTCCAGTTGGCCATGTTTGCGTGTGGGAAGCTGCAGACGGACCATGTTGTTCTGATAACATTTCATAGCTTTTTGACCAGTGGTGGATAAATTAACGCGTAGTCGTGCAGCAGGTTGGGTGAGCGTTGCTATGGAAGCCCATGAAACTGATTTCTCACTCACACACCCATGTCTGCTTGGGCTAATCTAGATGTGTCTGACCCATCCGGTGTGTGTGTGTGTGTGTGTGTGTGTGTGTGTATGTGCGGCTGCACAGTGTACGTGCCATTTTACATACGTAAAATAACACATACGTGTTTCGTTGAAGGCTCATCAGTGTGCTTCAGCGTTCCACAGCCACACCCTCTTTGCCAGATCTCCTACATCCAACATTACTTTATACCAACCAAACTACAACCATGAGTTTGCTACCTGCTAACTAGAGCTATCTTAACCATGCTTGCTACCTAATGCTAACATTGCCATCAAACCAGACAAACAAAGCAAACAAAATACACCAAATGGACCACGCAAACAAACCACATTTACCTGCTGTAACATGTATTTACTCACACCTCTGTGATATTACTCTCACTGATTGGTGTTTTTCCCCAAACAAACAGCTTTCTTCTAATCCATAGCTCTGGCTAGCTCTGACTGCAGCCTCACAAAGCTGTTAGACAGCCTGCCTCAGGCTCTGTCCTCTCTAACTCTCTTAGTAATGACAAAACAAAATGATTTCCCTATGAAACCTCTAGCCCACTTCCACAGGCCGGAGTTTAGCCTTCCATCCTTTTTGCTCTACTTCTGACATTAAATCAGAATATTTGAGCTTTTTCTTCTCATGAACCTCTTCCACTCTTTCTTCCACCGTTAACTCGACACAATAAACCAACACTCTGTGACTCTGACCACAACACCAGATCTGGCCTAAGATTAGTCACTACTATTTCCTGAGGAACTAACTGTATTCCTAAACCTACCTCCATTTTCCAGTCCCTTCCTGCCTTGCTTCATACATTTTCTGAACTGTTTGGGGCCTAGACTTTTCACCCTCATGAACAAAACAGATGCTGTCATGCTGTCTCTTTGCCCAGGTGAATTTACCTGTACACGCTTGGCTTCAATAGCCTCGGCTAAGCACCTCCACACTTCATTGTGTCAGCAGGTGTAGCCCCTGAGAAAGGCTTGTTTTACTCCCTGTTAGAATGTGCTGAAGTGAAGCTGGACACAACAAGCATGTGGGGTCTTCACCCACCCAGTTACTAAGATTCTGGGGGGACGGAAGCACATCATAGGTTGCCCATAAACCTAATTCTGTCTGCCTCCATGCCCCACGCCTCACTCCACCTAAGTTTCTTCCTCTCTACACTTTCCCACTTCACCCACCGGCCTTGCTTTGCCTGAGAGACGGACTTTGCACATCTAGCTGGCTCTTCTTGCCTACAAACCTCTTCTACAACTATCTTTCTCTTCCCTGCTGGTGCTGCCTTGCTCCACGGCGGCTGCCCCATGCTGAGTCCTAAGCCCCCTCGTCCCTGCCGTACCTGACACTGTGGGAGCTGCACTCCTCACCAACACCCCCCTACACTCTGACAGTCACCTCAGGCTGCACCTTTGCACATTTAAACTCCTCTGATAAACTGGAGATGGGAGCTCTAAAATCCCTTTTCGTGCAGAGCCACACTACTGAGGCAGTGTGGAGCTCCAAACCACTTCCCGATGTGGGATCTGACTACCTGAAAGGCCTAATTGAGAAAAACGTAGAGATATCTTCTAAAAAGTATTTCCTTACAAGTAAAATTCACTCTTAAGGAGCTGTTGGTAATTTTACTGAAGCGTCAAAAGTATTATTTTGATAATAAATGAATTTAAGTATTGAAAGTCTTTGTTTTGCAACTGTACTGTAGTTTTGAGAGCACTTAGCATTATTACTTATTACTATCAGTTTAACATCAAATATTAGGTTAACTGGCGATATTTAACAACTTAAACGTGACACATAACTTACATGGTCTCTACATCAGCTTCCATCATCCTCTTCAGAGAAAAAATATCTGAATGAACTTCTCTGATTCATTCAGTCTGCCGCAGTGACAGGAATTTAGTGATCTTTTCTGATCAATACACGCTGTGTTACGCTACTAATGTACGTATAAACTTTTAAGAATTTATTTTTTAGTAAGTAATGAACTTGTACTGAAAAAGTAACAGGAGTAAAAGTATAAATTTTATTTCAGAAAGATGGTGGAGTAAAATAAAATGTTTTTGAAATTTTGATACTAAAGTAAAGTACAGATACTCAAAGAAATACAACCCTAACCCTTTACTTCACTAGTTTATAACACTGGTTTTCTTTCTAACATTACCTTTAATCCCACAAAATCACATCATTATCTTACTTCCTTTCTGTGTGAACAGTAGGTGAATAGTAGTGACTCGCAGGTCAAAGTTCACACTTACATTTTCTCTGCACACTCTGAACTCTTTTGGAAGCCATTTGTCCTTTGACCTTTGCCTGTCTTCTGCAGTTGAATTAACTTATTTAATCTCCTTAGAAATATCTTCTGTAACCCTTTTAGAAACAATCAACAAAACTCTGCAAGGCAGCAAAGTTGTGATTGGATAGTTGTTTTTCTAATGTTAGAAACAGGAAATGGATTCTAACTGGTACACTGTATGAAGGAATTATTGGTTAGTTAAACTTTTGCACAGTACTGTCATAGTAAAGAGTGAGGGCTCTCTGCTGTTAAGGCTGTTCTTCTACTGCAGCCACACTTCCTGTATAACATTATATAACATATTAATCTACATACCAACATACAGGCATAAATACCAGTAAGGAGCAGGTAAAAGAGTAATCTGATCCAGGGCTGCTGACAAAGGGGGGTAACAGGTCTGATGTCCCAGGCCCTGGATCAAGGGGGGGGTAAGAGAGCCCTTTTGCTGTCCAACAATTTACTAGGATATTTTGCCAAATATGGTCATTTGTGAAAACTTTATACAGCATATGGGAGTCAAATAAAACCTGTAAGTTGCATTTCCATATTTTTCTTGACAGAGAGCGATCTAAAANATATGGGAGTCAAATAAAACCTGTAAGTTGCATTTCCATATTTTTCTTGACAGAGAGCGATCTAAAATAACTTAACGCTCCCTGTTAAGAGGAAAAATTATTTGGTTCGCCACGCATCAAAAAGTCAAACGTTTGCCCCGCTCTTACTGTCTGTAAATTCTCATAATGAGCAATCAGCAAAGGGTAGGTACTCAGAAAACAAAAGAGAAATGAATAAGAGAAAATGAGAGCAGAGGTGCTGAGGATGTCATGGCCGTTATTTGAAAATGACACCGGAGAGGAAGATGCAGCTTCAACACGTAAGCCTACGACCACACTCATAACGAGTGGGAGGTAAAATGTGGAATAAATTTATGATCTTACCATTGTTTTGAAGGTAAAAGTGTCCTAAAAAGACTCCATGATTAGGTTTTGTCGCCGTTAATCCATTTTACAGCCTTATGAGCGTACTGTAAATGCTCTAATAGTGGCAGGTCCCTCTTTTTTTNTCCATGCTTCTCACCAAAGTTTCCCTCTGCTGTGTTATAGTTCATTACTTTCTTTAGTTTTCCTTTAAAACCCTGCTGAGGTCCAATGAAAACCTTGTCCTTGGGCAAGATACAGTATATGGCGCTAAGCAATGGCATGTAAAATGAGGTTTCAGAGTGACTGGAATAAGGCTGCACACCATGTCTGTCCTGTGATTAAGGCAAAAATGCAAACTAAGGTGTTTTCAAACCTGCATGGTTTGGTCCGGTTCAGTCAGAGTAGCGTTTGTTGATCTGGTTCGTTTGGGCCGATCTGAACACAGCAATAGGATGAGGACCAAACCCCACCAAGACCTGATTGAGTTTAGCGTCCTGGAACGGTAACGTTTTTTCCTGTTCTGATTTTCTTTCTCTCGCACCACCAAACTTTTCTGACCAATGAGCAGAGCGAGTGTTCTCACATGACTTTTATTGAGATATTTTGGTTTTGGGTTGGATCGTTTTCTGTTTGAAATTAAACTGAATCAAACAGTAAATGCAACACTGAACAATTTAGTCCCTGATTTAGAATAAAGCAAATGAAGTGCAGGTCTTAAAACACCCTAACAGGATTCTGTCATTCACCAAATATACAGGACTGATGCTTGTATGAGTGGAAGTCCAGCAGGTGAGGAAATGCATGCAGAGGACTTGTGTGCTTGAGTAAAATGACTTCTATTGATTAACGCTGATTTATACTGATTTTAAGCTGATTATGGTGTTTACGTATTAGAGAACATTGACATTTGACATAGAGTAAAATTTCATGTGCGTGTAGATACACTAAATGTGTCTAAATACACACAATACACATTGATTAGAGACTTTCATTTAAAAGTTGTTCATTGCTAACACTTCCAAAATCCATGTGAACTTCTACGTCCAGTCAGTGATGATGTTTTGGTTTGATGTATTACTTCATGGAGAATCCAACAGATGACTGAAAATTCCATGTTATTTACAGCCGTAGTATCAGTATAATATAAAAAAAAAAATGTCCATGTCTTCACTGAAGGATCAAAGAAGAAAAAGAACAAATCCGACAAGAGGAAGAAAGGAAGCTGGAGAGGCTGCGGGAGCTGGCAGAGGCCAGACAGAAGATGGAGGAGAGAGAGCTTCTGATTTTAGAACGACTGAGACTAGAGGAGGAGGAGAGAATGGAGGAGCTGGAGAGGAGAAAGAGAAGAGAGGAGGAGAAAGTGGCAGCAAGGTAATTTATAACTGTCGTCATGTTCAGACTCATCAGTTTGTTAGATTCTATCTGATAACCACCAATAACACATCGCTGCTCCATGAGAAGAAAGATGTTGAACCATTTTGCTATTACTTATGTTAATAAAACATCACAGTTTCTAAACTATAAGAATTTAGAAGCCACATTTAAGACCGTAAGAAAAAAGTCTCTGTTTACATGTAAAAAAAAAAAAATGTAAATTAGTCTTTTCTCAGTGCATCAGAGCTTTAAATATGAATTCAGTGTATGTGTGTGCATGTGTGTGAGTGTGAGTGAGTGAGTTTAGTGTGGTAGAGGGATTAGGCATCAAGCCTCATATCCAGATAAAAAGCTCATTAAATGTCAGTGTGGAGCATTTAGTGTATGATAAAAATGAGCTGGTGTAATTGAGGAAGATCCAGATTGCAAAATGTGCAGAGAAAAAGTCACAGCTAAAGTCTCCAACACGTCTAACATGCTTCAGCATATCAACATGCAGCTCTGCATGGCCACATCAAGCTAAAACACACTCCGCTAGCTAATGTTGACAGCAGGTTTAAGCTAAAACACTCCACTGCTAATGTTTGCTGCAGGTTTAAGCTAGGTGAGGTGAGAGGTCAGACTAAAAGCGATCAAGTCGGTTATCCGTGAGTTTAGTACCTCACCCGGGTTAGCGAAACCTGGGGCCTCTTCCTAGAGCCAGGCCTGGGAATGTAGCTCGCTGGCGAGCTCCTGGTGGCTGGGCCTACAGCCCTGGGACCCAGTTGGGCTCGGCCTGAAAAAACTACATAGAGTCACCACCTTAAGGGACCACAAGGATAGACATAGGGGACCAGTGCTATGCCAGTTGGGCAGAGAGCTGGGATGGTTATCCCAGTGTGCTGATTGCTGGTTACAGAAGCTAGCTCTAGGGATGTGAATCGTCATATCTCTGGTGGGGAAGGAGCTGGAATTGGTGTGGAGGTGGAACAGTACTGACTAGATATAGTCCGGCTCACCTCTACACACAGCATCAGCTCTGGACTAAAATCCTGGACAGGGATTGGACTCCATCCTATTCTGGAGTTGTACGGGGTGAAAGGTGTCGGGTGGTGTGAGGATACTCACAAGCCTCCGGTAACGCTACTGCTGCAGAATTTTCTCCAGCAGACGAGAGGGTTGCCTCCATGTGACGACATATCACTGGGAGGAAGACTCTGACTGTTGTTTATATGCACCTAACAGGAAGGAGGAATGGCCTGCCTGATCTAAACTGGAGTGGTGTTCTGGTTTTGGACTTCGGTGGATTAAGATTATGGATTGTCTATAACAAACACCATGGTCAAACACACACTACAGGCCAGAAATTTGAGGCCACCCCCAGATTAAAAAAAAAATCATCAATACTGTTTTACAATTTATTGAACAGGAAATGACAAAAATACATAAAATAAGTGTAAGTAATTAGTTTTCTAGAAGAATTAGTCACATCAAAGCCTCTGAAGTCATTTCAGGCTCAGACTTTGGTTTGGTCAAAGTAACCTCCTCTGGCTTTAATAACTGCCACACAAATTCTAGGCAGAAGTTGCAGACATTTTTGGAAGTTGGTTCCTGGCAATGATTCCCAAGCACTTTTCAGGTACTCCAGCAGTTCTTTTTCATTACCTGGGCATTTGCTCCCAACTTGCCTCTCAGGCTCATCCCATGCCAGCTCCATGGGAGAAAGATCTGGAGATGGCTGTGGCCAAGACAGAATTCTAAAACCTTTAGCTTCTCTTTTGAATGGATGTAATTTTGGCATAATTTTAATGAATGTTTTGAATCGTTTCCTGCTGAAGAATGAAATTTTGACCAATAATTGGTAAACCGATGGAATCGTGTGTCTTTGAAGGATGGAATGATAATTCTCTTTCTTCATAATTCCTTTAACTTGG
>VXCM01006916.1:0-16377 GCA_014773175.1 Lucifuga dentata
CTCATACATGTCCTGTACCACTCTAACATACTTCTCTGCCACTCCAGACTTCCTCATACAACACCAGACTTCCTCATACAACACCACTACAGTGTCATCCGCAAATTTCACAATACGGTTGCCAGGGTGTTTAGCTGAACAGTCGTATNCACCACTACAGTGTCATCCGCAAATTTCACAATACGGTTGCCAGGGTGTTTAGCTGAACAGTCGTATGTGAGTAGCGTGTACAGCAGAGAGCTGAGGACACAACCCTGGGGAGAGCCGGTGTTTAGGGTGATGGGGGAGGATGAGATGCCGTGGACTTTGACGGTCTGTGGCCGGTGTGTCAGAAAGTCCAGTACCCAGTTGCAAAGGGAAGGTGTTAGTCCAAGCAGCAGTAGTTTGNCCGGTGTGTCAGAAAGTCCAGTACCCAGTTGCAAAGGGAAGGTGTTAGTCCAAGCAGCAGTAGTTTGTTGGCAAGAGTCTGCGGGATGATGGTGTTAAAGGCAGAACTGAAGTCCAGGAAGAGCAGCCTGACGTAAGAGTCACCACTCTCTAGATGGGTAAGAGCAGAGTGGATGACCGACGCCACTGCATCCGATGCAGAGCGGTTCTTCCTGTAGGCATACTGGTGAGGGTCCACATCAATGTCGATGTTATTTTTTGTGGGCCATGACCAGCCGCTCAAAGCATTTCATGACTATCGGGGTGAGAGCTACCGGGCGATAGTCATTCATGCATTTTACTGCTGCACGTTTGGGCACTGGGATAATGATGGATGTCTTCAGACACACCGGCACCACAGACTGGGAGAGTGAGGTATTGAAAATATCCATCCACACTCCTGAGAGTTCATGGGCACAGTCCCTTAGAACCCTTCCCGGGATGTTGTCTGGGCCTGCTGCTTTCCGGGGGTTGATGCGCTGCAGTGTTCTCTTCACATCCTCAGCAGACACACTGAGGGGCAGCGCACCTGGTAGATCAGTGAGCCTGGAGCTGGAGGAGTTAGTGGCTTCAAAGTGTGCGTAAAATGTGTTGAGGGCATCTGGGAGAGATGGATCCGGAGGGCATTCAGCATCTCTTCTGCTGTAGTCAGTGATAGTTTTTATACCCTTCCACATGCTCCGGGGATCATTGGTGGAAAAGTGACCCTGTATTTTAAGAGCATACGCTGCCTTTGCTCTTTTAATTCCAGCCTCCAGATTCCTCCTCGCTGCTCTCAGAGCACTGTGTCTCCTGATCTGAAGGCTGCATCCTGTGCCTTCAGGAGACACCGCACCTCTCCATTCAACCAGGGTTGAACCTTGAACTCATAAGGTGTACAGACATTCAGGATAATAAATTCCCTATTATTGTTTTTGAAGTGTATGGCAGTACACCAGTCAACACCAAGCCTTATAACATTTAGCAGTGAGTCAAGCTTCTTGTGCCACAGGATAGTCACGCACCCGGTATACGCCCTCTCACTATTCCCATAGGAAGATCAGTTGTGGACTCACCAGCCCCATGGAAGTCATCATTAAAGGAACTTAATTTTCCTAGATCCTGTTTTGATAAGGTTTCTTGCAGGTGTAGAATGTCTAGCTTTCCATCAGGTTGTCAACAACAAAACACCGGACCTGATCACCTTCACTGTGGCCCATGCGCAGCCCATGACAGTTGTATGATATAACACGCATATGCATTTAATCTGTAGTGTTCTGGAGGCCAGTTGTGCCAACTGACCCACTTGCTACAAGTGCTGCAATTGCTGTGCTCAATCCCACCTTGAGTGGCTCATAGTAACGCCTCACAACAGAGCCTTGTGGCCAAAGCTCTGGTTTATACATTTCGCCATCGTCTTTACACTCAGCGCACACTTTGAACGAGCTGAATCGGCTACTCATGGTATTAATTTTTTGACAGATGACATCACGGCCCAGCTGCTCTTTAAGATAGACAGCTAATGTCTCTGCCTCAAGATCTGGTGAGAATTTGGTAGCAAATACACTTACCAACTCTGTATGGACCACTTTAATGTTACCCAGTGTGGCAGTCCCAACAACAGATTTCTTTCATTGCGCTAGCGCATCAAAGTGCAGTTTAGGCCAGACAGCCATGTCCGGCCTAAACTGGGACCTAGGTTTGGTGAGCCTTAGCTCAGAGACTATGTCAATGCTAGGTTTAGTTTGACTTAACTCAGCCTATGTCTATGCTAGGTTTAGTTAGACTAGCTCAGCCTCTGGCTTTACTAGGTATAGTTAGTCTGGCTCAGCCTCTGGCTATAGTAGGTTTAGTTAGCCTTAGCTCAGCCTATGTCTGTTAGGTTTAGTTAGCCTTAGCTCAGCCCATGTCTATGCTAGGTCAGTGGTGTGAGTGTAGCCTGATGGGGCTCATCATTTATCTGTCAGGCTTTTTCCATTCTCACATGACTTGTGCTACTTGCCGTTTCCCACAATGCATCTTACACTTCTGTCTCTTTTCGGACACATGGACCCTCCTCACGCTCATGTGTGAGCATTGGAGTCCTGAAGCTTGGCTGTGACCAGAAGTCCTTCCAATGACTGCCATGTGGCTTCAGACCATGATGAGGTCCTAGCCTGGTGGTGTCTGCTATGTGCTCAGCTGGCTCCTCCCCTATGATGTGACATCTCATCTGTGCGGGTCCAGCTATTCAAGTCACTGTTTATTCATGGAGTCAAATGTAACTGGAGCTAAATTTAACCAATGGTTCATATCAAAACTACATTAATAATTATAATAATAACCATAATAATATTATTAAAAAATATGCAGAGAAAGCCTTTGACCATGACTCTGGTTTCTGTCATTGGGCCAAGTGTGGGTGACGTGTGGTGGTTTAGCAACATCTCATAAAATGGTGACCAGTTCTCCACACCTTACAATTCCATTTGTCAGTTACTATGTAGAATAATAATTTGTAATTTTCCCTCTAAAATTATACTGTCATTGAGTACAACTTCCAATAACAGGTTTAATTTGTTACGTCTATATTTATATAATATTTACTGCCCTCATGAACACTGGAAAAAATCCCGGTTGCTTTAATAAACAGTGATTGTAAAGATCCTCGGGGAAGATAACAGTCCTTTGAGCTGCATGGACATTTAATGTGGCAGCACATTCACATTATTATTTACATCAGCCATGTCCAGCCAACATGTGTTCAGCTTTCTGTGAATGAGGTGTTCTAGTGTGTCCAGTCCTTCCTTTTAAAACAAACACCTGACTTTAATCCCAGCAAGATCTGGACAATGGACAAACAATATAATGTACAATAAAGTGAACAAACACATTATACTGATCAAAGAAAAATAAGAACTAATCATACATATGTCCATTATATAATGAAATTGACATCCAAGAACAACATATCAGATTATCAATAAACAATTATGGGTCAGATTCATAAATGGTAGTGCATGATTTACTATATTGCTATGTGCAAATATCATGGCGCAACCACTTCCCCCATTCATAAACGCCAGTTAGAGTTAAATCTTGGCGACGTTTAAAACTTTATTTGCTTCACGTGTTAGTGATCAATAACTTTGATAAACTCACTCAGCTGATCAGTCAGTNTTATTTGCTTCACGTGTTAGTGATCAATAACTTTGATAAACTCACTCAGCTGATCAGTCAGTTTTTTTAAATGGTGAGTTTTGATCTGATCTCACACAAGTTGTCTACTCTGCTTCACCTGCTGCACTGTGCGCATCTGCGCCCCAACCCAACCCCCCCATCCCACAGAATGATCACACACGACAGAGGTTAAAATGCACATTTTCCTGTTATTTTAGTCTCTCTTTTAAAACGAGGAGCTCTGAAGCAGAATGTATGTTTCCTTTAAAAAGAAAAAAAAGATGAATTAGCATAAATGGGAGCTGACAAATATGCAGCAGCTCATTAATATACTGATCTTCATCGGCTTTTACCTGTCACACCTCACAGCAACGCTGCCATCATGTGACACAGTGATTATAGTTGGAGAAGTTTTATGAAAGAGCTTTAATTATCACATGCATTTACTGCAGCACTGCACCCTTAACTCCATTTTTGATGAATCTGGCCCAAAATCTCCATCAGTATCACCTGAGAGGCACTTGAATCTCCAGATAAGTTTGAATGAAGAGGCGCTCATTTTTGGCATTGACTGTTGAATTAATGTTGAAAAATATCTGCAGTGCTTATCCGCACAGAAATCCGTGTGGATAAACACTGCAGATTTTTTTCAACATTAATTCCATGTGTTGCAAGGGAGGCTTACACACTGCTGCGGAACATTCGTGCAGGGAAAAAAAAAAAACTGCAGGCNGTTGCAAGGGAGGCTTACACACTGCTGCGGAACATTCGTGCAGGGAAAAAAAAAAAACTGCAGGCACTTAAGCTGCTGCGGAATTCCGTCTGCAGAAAATAGCATCTGACCAATAAAAAGCCTGGCCCTCACACATAGTATACGTCACAGTCTTCAGCCACAGGAGAACGACTCATCAACTTGGTGTCTCAGCAGTGCACCCACTGTATGATAAACAACACAGAATCTGAAGTTGCGTCTCGGCGCTCTCCAGTGCTGATTGCGGATCTGTCAACAACCTGGATGACTGTCCTTGTAGCTCTGTTTTGCTTTATTTTTTGTTTAAACAACACCATGGTGTTCTGCCTTTTTTTTTCCTGTGCAGTCTGTAGTTTTCATAGCTACAGAAATGGGTCGAGCAGACGCCAAACTCCAAACAGCGGAATGCTCCGTCTTTCACGGACACTTGTTCACTTACGAGTTAAATATATCTCTGTGATTAAGACGATCTGGTCGAGACAGCCCCTTATTTTTGTCAATCATGTCTATGATGGGCTGTCATTAGCTTCCTAAAGAACTTTAGACAGATTGTGCAACAGGTGTTTCAGTTCATGTATTTAAGTTCATTTAAGCTTAGATTAAACTACACACGTCAGCACACCGCCAGCCATTGCTCGGGACTGACTGCATCCCTGAGATGTGGTGCTAGGATTTCTAGAACCGCCTCAAACTGTGAAACTGAAAAATCTAAAATACTGATTGAAGTGCCCATGATAAAGTTGCAGCTCCTGGATCAGCTGATGGAACTCCCCTTTGTTGCGTGCCCCTCTCCAAAACTGAATGGACCCAATATTTTCTTTAATTTTTTTTTCCCATCACAAGTAGAAGGACATCATCATCACTGCTGCTAGGCTACTTGAGGTCTCCATTTTCTCGCTCTTTTGTCTTTCGGTGTGTTTTATATACCCATTACTACTGGCGGGAATAAAATTTTTGCTGCAGAACAAATGTGGAAAATCTGCATCGCACCAGTGTGAAAGCTCCCGTGCGGATTATTCATGTGAAAATCTGCGCCGCAATTCCGCTGGTGTGAAAGGGCCTTTGGTCTGGTGTTGTGCCCGTGCCTACCTGGAGGCTGCTGTGGCCAAGAATATTGCTGCCAATCCTGAAGAATATAAGTGAAACGGATGGTAATGTTGATTGGAGGGAGAGGGGTCAGGATACATCCCTGGGGAGGAAGAAAAGTGTGAAATATAATGGGAAAACAAAGAGGAACAAGTCACTTATCAATACATATGGTGGTAGTGGTAGTATGCGTGTACAAGTCATTCCTATGGAAGCCTGGAGCTGATTTTAAATGATACCTTCATCCATCAGCAGGTCCAGGCCATTATTAAACTGCTGAACTAAACAAAAGAAACACAATTTCCTGTCCTAATCTCCAGATGTTACACATCTACTCCTGTTACTCCTGTTTTTAAGGTTAGGAGGGAACGCTGTCACACCTGCCGCTCCTCCTGTGTTTATTCGTTTGCTTCTGTTTTGCTTTTTTTTCCTGTCCAGTTTTTGTTGTGTTCCAGTTTGGGAATGTTAGATGTTTTGTGAAATATTTGTGAACTTTTTGGTTTTTGCCATAGGGACTGTTTTTCTTTTTTCTGCCATTTTGAATTATTTCCGAAACAGTTTTTTTTTCTTTCACCACCTACAGTTTTGGCTCAGTCATCACCAAAATTTACATGTGGCATCTCTGGTCCAAGCCGGAAAAAAGTACCATTTTAGATTTTTGATATTCTTTATCGTTTTGCTGTAATTGGCTGACAAAGTTGTGGGCATGACTTATTTTAAGACGTGCTATAAAATAAGGTATATCCCCTGATAGAATTAGTCTGCTGTAACTAAACTTGGTGGACATGTTCACTAAAGACATCTGAAAAAAATGAGTCATCAACTGACCTGATGGGGGCGCTATAACGCCCACAGTAAACTTTCATCAATAACTTCTGAACTGTATATCGTAGAATCAAAATTCTTTTTTCTCTTTTTTTCCCTTTTTCTTGTTGTCCTTGGGCTAAGGTGCATCTATCCATGTAAGCCACGCCCATTTCCAACTCATAGTTTGTACACCATTTTGAATTTTTTTGCAAATTTTAATTTTAGAATTTCTTTCTCAAACACCGTAAAAGCTGCAGCAACCAAACTTAACAGAGTGGTGAGTGAGTAACAAACTTAACATTTCACCCACTACTCAGGAAACAAACATTACACGGACTGGCCTGAAGGTGGCGCTGTAATAAGCATGTTTACATTTTGGCCTGTAATGTAACTACTGAACCGTAAGTCATAGGATCAAAATTCTTTTTTCCCTGCATTCCTTTGGGTCTATATGCATCCAACAGTATAGTCCAACCTCTTCCCCTGACTAGATTATCTGCCATTTTGATTTTTTGTCCAAAACTGTTTTTTCGCTATTTTTCCTACAATTTTGACTCAATTGATACAAAACTTTGCATATACAATATCTGAACCAAGCCGGAAAAAAGTCACTTCTTCATTTTTTGATATTCTCTACTGTTTTGCTACATTTGGCTGCCAAATTTGAGTGGGCATGGCGTATTCGACAAAATCTGCGATATCTCATGAATGATTCAGTCTGTTGTCACCAAACTTGGTGAGTTTCTACACACACAATTTCTGCAAAAACTGAACCGTTCGTGGAGTCGTTGCATGTGCTTGGACCCCGCTTATTGCAGCTTGCAACTATATTTCTTCTTCTTATTATTATTATTATTATTATCATTACATTTTGTGTGTGAAATCCACTTGGTCCATCCACTGCTCTCTAATCCACGATTACAGAGTAGATGGATTGCTTAATTAATCTACTTGGGCTAAGCTAAGTATGCTGCCTCTACAGACTTGCATGGTAGTACAATGAAAGCCATGTAGCTGCTCTGTCGTTCAGCCATCATTATTTAGAAGCCCTATCATCAATCCTTCCAGCTTAAGCGTGATATTGTTATATCATGCTTCTACATGTAAATTAAACTATTACAAATTCAATGTTTGACTGCAGGTGCGCCTTCAGGGTCTGCTCCCACACACCCTACATTACTGTTACCTGTATATGCCAGCTAGTTAGCAGTCATGCTACCTAGATATTAGCTTTTCCAAAATGCATATGCTGATTTGTGGTTAAATGTCACTGAAATACAACATACAACTGAAAACCCAAGGCAATGCTAAACAACCAAGCTGTAGCCATCGGTAACAACACTGCTACCTGCTAACTTGCTACCTGAATCTAACATGGCTAACATACAGAACAAAAAAAATGCACAAAATGAAACCAATAAAGCCACACAGTAAATTTAAAAAACATGGTTCAGTTATTATAGAAAGGCCTTGATTGATCAATAACACTAGAGAAACCATTATACAACACAAGTCTGAGCTTTGTGAAGACCACTTAAGATGACAGCAAAAACAATACAATATAAGACATATTCAATGTGAGCAGGGAAGAAACACTACAAATGTCCTCCTGAGAAAGAAACCAACTAAGGATTCCTGCACTATAGCACCTACGATCTTTGACTTGAAGATGTCTATCAGGCCAGATAGATGGTTGTGTTGGCTGGGCACTTTGCGGAGGTGGACCATCTCAAAGTCAGTGTGAACTCCTGGTCCCTGGCACTCTCCAGCGTACATCCGTCTCCACTTCTGCTGGATCTGCACAAACATCGGCACCTGGCTGAGAGGAACAAAGAGGGGCAAATAATATGTCAGCTTGTGTTTTGGAAATCACTAAGATGCTGTCATAGGCTCTCTGAACACAGTTTTCCTGAAGTGACAAAACCCCATCATGATGATGGTTTTTAATGTACAGACATGTACATTAGCTTGATGACTTCATTTCAGTGATCATGGCTGTGTTAACTTGCATTGTTTTCAGAACAGTGTAACGGAATTTTTATTGAGGGATGAAGCCAGGAAGTTAGATATGTTTTAAAACAGTTTTAGCACTTTGTGGGATTTTTTTTTTTTTTTTNGGGGTAGCTAAAATTTTTCTAATACTTTCTATACTTTTAAAATGATTTTTATAATATTTTCATTTTATCAAGATCCTAGGCCAGATGTTAGGGGTAAAAGTGACAAATATGATTAAGGAAAATGTGAATGAATAAGGAAACTTGAATCTCAGTGGCTTATGATCGTCCCTGGCTCTCATGCCACAAGGCACACTTCCAAGATTTTTTTTTTTTTTTACCACATGCACCCTTCAACCACATAATTTCATCACGTGTCCCTCTAAGTCATGGGTCTCCAACACGCCCGAGCCTTCCTGAGTCACATTCATAAAGGTTCTGAAAACAGGTGCCAAAAAGGTAAAAAATAACTAGAAAAGTCAACATTTTCTAAAGAAAATGTAATGTGTGCTTGCCTCTTGCGAGACTCCCTCCATTGCTATGTGTGTGTGTGTGCGCGCATACACTCCCATGTGCATGTGTCTATTTGGTCTGGCTGGTGTACCTCCCATAGTTTATAAGATTCAGACACTTAAAACAGAATGTGTGTCTCCTCATGTTGATGTCATTCAGCTCATTGATGTGATGTTTAAGAGCAGGGGAGGGGTGTCAGCATGTTTGCACTCCCAATGCACTTTTAAAAGGGAAAAATCATGTCATTTCCTTTTTTCCAAAAATCAACTGTGGTTGTTATAGCACCCCCATCAGGTCGACTGATGACTCATTTGCACACAGCGACTGCACGTCCACCAAGTTTGGTAACAATGGACTAATTGCGGTGATTGCATAGAAATCAAGCTTATGTTCTCTTCACTCTTTGTTATTTTTGGGGTGATTGCATGGCAATCAATCACCAACACGAAGAGTGAAGACTGAAGAGAAAATAGGGAAAAGAGTGAAGAGAACATAGGGTTGATTGCTCTGCCTATGATTGGGGTGATTGCAGAGCAATCAACCCTATATTCTCTTCAACCAAAATTTTTATTGGGGTGGTTGCACACAGCAATCAATGGATTCAGATTTTTTCTACCTTTCATACTTACATAGAGAAATTTAAAGGGCAATTTCAGTGGTTTTTAAATTTTTCAAAATTTCCAATATTTCAGCCCTTCCCATTCATTCATACTTTCACTTAGAACTCTCCTTCCACTTTCAAAACATTCATCCAACTTTCAGCTATTTCCAGTGGATTCAGATTTTTCCTACCTTTCATACTTTCAGAGAAATTTAAAGGGCAATTTCAGCAGTTTTCAAATTCTTCAGAATTTCCAATCTTTCAGCTCTTCCCATTCCTTCACACATTAACGTAGAGATGTCATTCAACTTTTAAAATCTTCCTCTAACCGTTCCCTATCTTTGAACCCTGGACCATTTTTTTGTATCTTTCATACTTTATGAGATAATTAAAGGGCCATTTCAGTGGTTTTCAAATTCTTCAAAATTTCCAATATTTCAGCTCTTCCCACTCCTTCATACTTTCATTTAGAGTTCTCCTTCCACTTTTCACACATTCATCCTACCTTCAACTTTTTACAATGGATTCAGATTTTTTCTACCTTCCACACATTCAGAGAAATGTAAAGGGCAATTTCAGTGTTTTTCATTATTATCATTATTATTATTATTATTATTGTTATCATTATTATTATTATTATTATTATCTTTCTTCCCTTTTTATTCAACTACTTCCACATACTTCAACCTAGACACTTCAAACCAACTTCATCCTGTTCAACATATTTCCGGCATTATCGGAAATTTCAAATAATTTTCAAATTTTTCAAACTTTCCGGAATATTCCACGATTCTTCCCNTCGGAAATTTCAAATAATTTTCAAATTTTTCAAACTTTCCGGAATATTCCACGATTCTTCCCAAAATTTTCCCATTGAAAATGATTGGGAAAATTCTTCAAAATTTCCGATTTTTCAACTCTTCCCACTCCTTCACACTTTCACTTAGAACTCTCATTCCACTTTTCAAATATTCATCCAACCTTCAATTATTTCCAATGGATTTTGATTTTTGCTAACTTTCATACTTCCGGGGGAAATTAAAGGGCAATTTCAGTGGTTTTCAAATTCTTCAATTTTTTCAATTATTGAAACCTATCTAGTCCTACACACTTTGAGATAGAAACTTCAAACCAACTTCAACATGTTCAGCTTGAATTCCTCTCTAGGGGGTGTCAACAGAATTTTCCCATAATTCATAGTTTTTGAATTATTAAACTTTATTTAAACCAATTTTTCAACTTTTTTCAAAATTTCCAATCTTTCAGCTCCTCCCATTCCTTCACACATTAACGTAGAGATGTCATTCAACTTTTAAAATATTCCTCTAACCGTTCCCTATCTTTGAACCCCGGACCATTTTTTTGTATCTTTCATACTTTCTGAGATAAAGGGCCATTTCAGTGGTTTTCAAATTCTTCAAAATTTCCAATATTTCAACTCTTCCCACTCCTTCATACTTTCATTTAGAACTCTCCTTCCACTTTTCAAAAATTCATCCAACCTTCAACTATTTCCATTGGATTCAGATTTTTTCTACCTTTCACACATTCAGAGAAATTTAAAGGGCAATTCCAGTGGTTTTCAAATTCTTCAAAATTTCCAATCTTTCAGCTCTTCCTACTCCTTCATACTTTCACTTAGAACTGTCATTCCACTTTTAAAATATTTACTCTGTCTTCAACTACTTCCAGCCAATTCAGATTTTTTCTAATTTTCATACTTTCAGAGAAAATTAAAGGGCAATTTCAGCTGTTTTCAAATTTTTCAAATTTTCCAATATTTGAAACTTACTTCCACATGTTTCAAGTTAGGAGCTTCAAACCAATTTCATAGTGTTCACCTTAATGTATGCTTTCAGGGGTTTCAACAGCATATTCACATCTTTCATGCTTTTCAAAATATTCAACCTTACTTCAGCACATTTTTTTAATTTTCATTTAAAATTTCCCCATTCAACTGAATGCAAAGCATTCAAATTGGCTTCACATCTCTTTCAGCTCACACAGTACTTCTTATACTATTGTACTACAATTTCAACTTATTCCGTTGCCTCTTCTTCCACATCTTTTCAAGCAAGTTTCAATTGGTTTCAAGTAATCGCTTCAAGCGGCAGGTTCAGTGTGCAATCACCCCGCAGTTTCTTCAGAAACTGCACCTTCTAGTGTTAACTATGAAACTCCCCAAAATGCCTTTCTGCCAAAAACTTTGGCACCTATCTCCTCCCACAGCTTTCAAGCTAGAAACTTCAAACCATCTTTAATCTGATCGTCCTATGGTGGAATCAATCGGATGTCAATACAATTTTTAGATCTGTAAAACTTTTTGAATTATTAAATTTTATTTAAAATAAAAATTCCCCATAGGAATGAATGGAGAAATCCTTCAACTGGCTATTAAAGTTTTCATGTTTGAAATCTATCTTGTCATACAAGCATCACGATAGAAACTTCAAACCAACTTCAACATGTACACCTTGATGGTCTCTGTGGGGGGGTGGCAACAGAATTTTCCCATAATTCATACTTTTTGAATTGTTAAACTATATTCAAACCAATGTTTCCACATTTTACGCTCTTTCAGCTCTTCTCACTCCTTCATACATGAACATACAGATGTTGTTCCATTTTCAAAATGTTCATCTAATCTTCCCCTATCTTTGAAACCCAGGACACTTTTTTGTATCTTTCATATTTTTTTGAGATAATTAAAGGGCAATTTCAGTGGTTTTCAAACTCTTTAAATTTTTAATATATTTGAAACCTATCTAGTTGGGGTGATTGCACCAGCAATCAACCCTATGTTCTCTTCAACAAAAATTCTTTATTATTATTTTCTTTCCGCCGCATTTTTCGGCACTCAACTACTTCCACATATTTCAACCTAAAGACTTCAAACTAATTTCATCCCGTTCAACCTATTTTCGACTTTATCGGATGTCAACNTTCAACCTAAAGACTTCAAACTAATTTCATCCCGTTCAACCTATTTTCGACTTTATCGGATGTCAACAGAATTTTCATGTCTTTCATACTTTCCGGAATATTCCACATTTCTTCCCAACATTTTCCCATTGAAAATGAACGGGAAAATTCTTCAAAATTTCCAATCTTTCAGCTCTTCCCACTCCTTCATACTTTCACTTAAAACTCTCATTCCACTTTTCAAATATTCATCCAATCTTCAACTATTCCCATTGGATTCCGAGTTTTTCCACCTTTCATACTTCTGGAGAAAATTAAAGGGAAGTTTCAGTGGTTTTCAAATTCTTTAATTTTTCCAATGTTTGAAATCTATCTAGTCCTACACGCTTTGAGATAGAAACTTGAAACCAACTTCAACATGTTCACCTTGACTACCTCTCTAGGGGGTGTCAACAGACTTTTCCCATAATTCATAGTTTTTGAATTATTAAACTTTATTTAAACCAATTTTTCAACTTTTTTCAAAATTTCCAATTTTTCAGCTCTTCCCATTCCTTCACACATTAATGTAGAGATGTCATTCAACTTTTAAAATATTCCTCTAACCGTTCCCTATCTTTGAACCCCCGGACCATTTTTTTGTATCTTTCATACTTTCTGAGATAATTAAAGGGCAATTTCAGTGGTTTTCAAATTCTTCAAAATTTCCAATATTTCAGCTCTTCCCACTCCTTCATACTTTAATTTAGAACTCTGCTTCCACTTTTCAAACATTCATCCAACCTTCAACTTTTCCCAATGGATTCAGACTTTTCCTACCTTTCACACATTGAGAGAAATTTAAAGGGCAATTTCAGTGGTTTTTAAATACTTCAAAATTTCCAATACTTCAGCACTTCCTATTCATTCATATTTTCACTTACAACTGTCATTCCACTTTTAAATCATTCATCCAACTTTCAGCTATTTCCAGTGGATTCAGATTTTTTTCTACCTTTCATACTTTCAGAGAAATTTAAAGGGCAATTTCAGTGGTTTTCAAAATCTTCAAAATTTCCAATCTTTCAGCTCTTCTCACTCTTTCATTTTGAACTCTCCTTCCACTTTTCAAACATTCATCCAACCTTCAACTTTTTCCTATGGAATCAGATTTTTTTTTCTACCTTTCATACTTTCAGAGAAATTTAAAGGGCAATTTCAGTAGTTTTCAAATTTTTCAAACATTCCAATATTTGAAACCTGCTTACTTCCACATGCTTCAAGGTAGAAACTTCAAACCAATTTCACAGTGTTCAACTTGATCTATCCCTTAGGTGGTTTCAACAGCATATTCACATCTTTCATACTTTTCAAAATATTCAACCTTATTTCAGCACATTTTTTCAAATTTCATTTAAAATTTCCCCATTCAACTGAATACCAAGCATTCAAAATGGCTTCAAATCTATTTCAGCTCATATATTACTTCTTATACTATTGTACTACAATTTAAACTTATTCAGTTGCCTCTTCTTCCACATCTTTCAAGTAAATTTCAATTGGTTTCAAGCAATCGCTTCAAGCGGCGGGTTCAGCGTGCCATCACCCCGCAGTTTCTTCAGAAACTGCACCTTCTAGTTGGGGTGATTGCATACAGCAATCAACCCTATGTTCTCTTCAACCAGATTCTTTATTATTATTATTATTGGGGTGATTGCATATAGCAATCAACCCTATGTTCTCTTCAACCAAATTCTTTATTGGGGTGATTGCATACAGCAATCAACCCTATGTTCTCTTCAACCAAATTCTTTATGATTATTATTATTATTATTATTATTATCTTTCTTCCTGTTTTTTTGGCACTCAACTACTTCAACCTAAAGACTTCAAACCAATTTAATCCCATTCAACCTATTTTCGACTTTATCGGATGTCAACAGAATTTTCATATCTTTCATACTTTCCAGAATATTCCAATTTCTTCCTGAAATTTTCCCATTCAAAATGCATGAGAAAATTCTTCAAAATTTCCAATCTTTCAACTCTTCCCACTCCTTCATACTTTCACTTAGAACTCTCATTCCACTTTTCAAATATTCATCCAACCTTCTACTATTTCAAATGGATTCAGATTTTTTCTATTCACTTTCAAACTTCCGGAGAAAATTAAAGGGCAATTTCAGTGGTTTTCAAATTCTTCAAATTTTTAATATATTTCAAACCTATCTAGTCCTACACGCTTTGAGATAGAAACTTCAAACGACCTTCAACATGTTTAGCTTGACTACCTCTCTTGGGGGTGTCAAAAGAAATTTCCCATAATTCATAGTTTTTGAACTATTAAACTTTATTTAAACTGATTTTTCAACTTTTTTCAAAATTTCCAATCTTTCAGCTTTCTAATCTTAATACTTTCACTTAGAACTGTCATTCCACTTTTACAATATTCATCTGACGTTCAACTATTTCCAATGGATTCCATTTTTTTCTAACCTTCATACTTTAGCAGGAATTTAAAGGGCCATTTCATCAGTTTTCAAATTCTTCAGAATTTCCAATATTTCAGCTCTTCCCACTCCTTCATACTTTCACTTAGAACTTTCCTTCCACTTTTCAAATATTCATCCAACCTTCAACTCTTTCCAACAGATTCAGATTTTTTCTACCTTTCATACTGTCAACGAAATTTCAAGGGCAATTTCAGTGGTTTTCAAATTCTTCAAAATTTCCAATCTTTCAGCTCTTTCTACTCTTTCATACTTTCATTTTGAACTCTCCTTCCACTTTTCAAACATTCATCCAACCTTCAACTATTTCCAGTGGAATCAGATTTTTTTTACATTTCATACTTTCAGAGAAATTTAAAGGGCAATTCAGTAGTTTTCAAATTTTTCAAACTTTCCAATATTTGAAACCTGCTTACTTCCACATGCTTCAAGGTAGAAACTTTAAACCAATTTCATAGTGTTCAACTTGATCTATCCTTTAAGGGGTTTCAAAAGCATATTCACATCTTTCATGCTTTTCAAAATATTCAACCTTATTTCAGCACATTTTTTTCAATTTTCATTTAAAATTTCCCCATTCAATTGAATGCCAAGCATTCAAAATGGCTTCACATCTCTTTCAGCTTACATAGTACTTCTTATACTATTGTACTACAATTTAAACTTATTCAGTTGCCTCTTCTTCCACATCTTTTCAAGCAAGTTTCAATCGGTTTCAAGCAATCACTTCAAGCGGCGGGTTCAGCGTGCAATCACCCCGCAGTTTCTTCAGAAACTGCACCTTCTAGTTATTATTATCTTTCTTCCCGTTTTTTTAGCACTCAGCTACTTCCACATACTTCAACCTAAAGACTTCAAACCAATTTCATCCCGTTCAACCTATTTTCAACTTTATCGGATGTCAACAGAATTTTCATATCTTTCATACTTTCCGGAATATTCCACATTTCTTCCTGAAATTTTCCCATTCAAAATCAATGGGAAAATTCTTCAAAATTTCAGCTCTTCCCACTCCTTCATACTTTCACTTAGAACTCTCATTCCACTTTTCAAATATTCATCCAACCTTCAACTATTCCCAACAGATTCCGATTTTTTCTACCTTTCATACTTCCGGAGAAAATTAAAGGGAAGTTTCAGTGGTTTTCAAATTCTTTAATTTTTCCAATGTTTGAAATCTATCTAGTCCTACACGCTTTGAGATAGAAACTTCAAACCAACTTCAGCATGTTCAGCTTGACTACCTCTCTAGGGGGTGTCAACAGAATTTTCCCATAATTCATAGTTTTTGAATTATTAAACTTCATTTAAACCAGTTTTTCAACTGTTTTCAAAATTTCCAGTCTTTCAGCTCTTCCCATTCCTTCACACATTCTTCTTCTTCTTCTTTTCCTTTCGGCTTTTCCCTTCAGGGGTCACCACAGCGAATCATCTGCCTCCATCTAACCCTATCCTCTGCCTCCTCTTCTCTCACACCAACTAACTTCATGTCCTCTTTCACTACATCCATAAATCTCCTCTTTGGTCTTCCTCTAGGCCTCCTGCCTGGCAGTTCTACACATTAACGTAGAGATATCATTCAACTTTTAAAATATTCCTCTAACCGTTCCCTATCTTTGAACCCTGGACCATTTTTTTGTATCTTTCATA
>VXCM01006917.1:0-13492 GCA_014773175.1 Lucifuga dentata
AGAGCGCAATTCAAATTTGTTCAAATATTATATAAAACAGGGAGAAATAAAAGTAAAGGTGTGCTTTAGAGAAAAAGAGAACCAAACTGTATATTTATAGCCACAACGCAATAAGCCACGCCCACTACATTTTGGCAGCCAATTGTAGCCAAACATACAGAAGGTCAAAAAAATGAATTAGTAACTTTTTTCCGGATTGGTTTAGAGATTGTATAAAGCTTGTCTATTGAATCAAAATTATAGGAAGAGTAATGAAAAAACAGTTTTGGAATTTTGCAAAATCTCTTCATCTTTCAAAATCAAATATTCAAGTGATACACCCACCTTAAAAATCCATGTTTCTCCTGCTAATAGTTACACAGCCTTATGAAGTCACGGTCCTTTAAATTTTTCCATAAACGCAGGTCTTCTTTTGGGACTATATTCCCCGGTGGAGGCATACATTCACTCCACGCTTTTTATTGAGCTTAAACACTAAAATTACATAACTTCTAAAAAAACCTGAATACACGTCTTGTTGGTGATGATGGATTACCTATCCCAAGAACGTTTACAGTATCAACAAGTTGATTTTAATAGCAGAATGAACTGAAACCAATGGAGGTCTGGAAGGTAGGAAAAACATTTTTAATTCACCGTTCCAGTAGTATGCTTTGGGAAATGATTGTCAGTAACGTTACATGTATGAAAATTGAATATATTAGGCTCAAAGTTGCAAAATGGGTGGAATGGTCCTTTAAGTAGTCTTGCTATTTTATTCAATAGTAGTGTTCTTTTTTTAAATGATATGAAACAAACACCAAAATATATTTTAAGATGTTTTATTTAGTATTTCAAAGTGTTTAAATGCTAAATAACAGTATTTTAGTGAGATTTAATCTCTGCTTTGTAAATATTCAGCATCAGTTTCATCAGGGAATAATCTAGAATTTCCTAATAATCTCTGGAACCACATCCAGCTTCTCTACATGAATCTGGAATCATCTACAACTCATGTCAGGATTCTGGACTATTTCAATAAAATGTCTTCATTTTTTACAGCTGCTTGCTAATTATTTTAAACCTGTAGCTGCAAAATACTAACAGACATGTAGAATCATTTCATACATATGAAACTAATGACTGGAAACATGGATTCTGAGGGGTGGTGTGTGTTTATGTAAACTGCTTTCTGATATCAGAGAGACAGACACGTACCTGTCTGTCTGTCTGCTCAGACTTTGGTTGGATGTTTGGATTCTTTGAGTTCTATTTTTGGTGTCGCCCTCTCAACTTCCTGGAGTCTCCCAGAAAACTCTCCTCTCATTCCAGCCTGGAAACTTTGCTGTTCAGTGGGAATTCACCCCGTGTGTTTATATGCACTCTGTGTACATATTCTCACACTCACACACACTACCCTCTTATTAAATGTTACAGACGCACAGGAAAACACACACCAGCACATATCAGACACGTGCTCCATAAACAATCAGATCAACTCCCAGAAGAACCGTGGAGCTTCTGCAGAATGGATTCAGCAACCAGAGACGTGCTGTTTGACATGATGCTAACTCATGAGAGAGAGAGAGGGAGAGAGAGAGAGAGAGAGAGAGAGAGAGAGAGAGAGAGACCAGTCAGTCAGGTTTGACAGGCTGTCTTTATTTAACGATGCTTACCATGCTAACACCAAATGCTAAATGAACCGTTACTTTCAGATGATTCATAAACTCAAATTGTAAATAAACCAAAGAAGAAAAAAATGTTTAAAAAAAAAACTTTAATTCTGGAATCTCAGACCTTCATGTCTACAAACAAGATGGATCTGAGGAGCAAAGAGCAGCAAACATTTACACTTCCTGCATTCAGGCTCGTTAAGAGCTCGGCTCCTGCCAAAGGTCACGTTCTGCAGAGCCGTGCATGTGCACGTGCACGTTTCTGTTGGAGAGCCGCTTCTGCTCTCTAATTGGTTGAGAGAGGACTGAGGGATCGCCGTCGTGCTGCCGCAGTTTTTACACTTTCACACGGATAAAACAGCTTTTTTCTTTTCTCTGACAACCTGCATTTTCTCAGCAGGAAGACTTCTGCTGCTTCCTCTTAGTCTATACTGTGTGTGTGTGTGTGTGTGTGTGTGTGTGTGTGTGTGTGTGTGTGTGTATGCGCTACATAAATTCTGGCATCAGAACCAAAAGCCAAGTTGAGGAAATGGGTTTATTCTTTATAGAGCTAGAATCTTTCTCACATACATTCATCATCTTCATCATCATCATCTTCATCATCATCATCACCTTCATCATCTTCATCATCATCATCTTCATCATCATTATCCAAAATGCCACAATACTGTATGCATAACAATGAAAATAGAGACAGATATTCAGACGTGTTATTTTTTGCACAACATACTCGTCATAAAATACAACAACGCTGCACGGATGTCAGCGTGGATTATTAGCGTGTTCCATTTTACAAAAATAAAATAAGATCTTAAAGTAAAAACATGTGGGGGGGGGGGGNGGGTCGTGTTGTTTGGAGTGTTTCCTGCGTGATTGTAGCTGACACTGAAAGCTGTGGATGGATGTTTGAAAAAGAAAGAAATCCATCGGGTAAAGTTGACCTTAATGACCCCTGTGCACGACGCTAACAATGCACAACGCTAACGATGCACTTTACACTTTATGTACAACGTTGTAAAAAAAGTCCACACAGGGTCCGTCATACGTATCACCTGTTGTCCGCCCTGCACAGGATCTTCTTGAAGGACCTCCTGAAGTCGTTGTTGAAGATGGTGTAGATGATGGGGTTCAGGGCGCTGTTGCAGTACCCGAACCAGAAGAAGAACTTGAAGAGGGTGTCGGGGACCCAGCAGGACTCGCACAACGCCATCAGCGTGTACGTGAAGAAAAAAGGAAACCAGCAGATGACAAACACGCCGATGACCACGGCCAGGACGAAGGTGAAGCGTTTCTCGCGGTTCTGACGGCCCTTCCAGCGGCTGACCTTGGCGTTCTGCGTCTGTTTGGGGACGCCGCCGTCCCTGGGTTTGATTTGGCTCAGTTTGGTTTTCCGTCTGGACGCTTTCTTTTTGATGGAGCAGGGATTGTTCACTTTGTGGTCGGAGGACGACGATTCCTCGATGTCCACGCCATTGGCGTCGCCCTTCTCCTCTCCTCCTCCTCCTCCTCCTTCCTTTAGTTCTATGTCTTGCTCGCCATTAAGTTTCTCGTGGCAGAGACGGTCCTCACCTCTGACCCCACCCAGACCGTTTTCCTTCCAGTTGGCAGCGGCAACAGTGGCCGTCATCGGTATCTCCTTTCTCTTCCTGTCCCCTGGTGGCGCCCGCGTCCTCTTCTTGGCGATCTGGTAAATCCTAACGTAGACGAGCACCATGATGATGCAGGGCAGGAAGAAGGAGCCGATGCAGGAGGAGATGATGTACCACTTGTCTTCGTTAATTTTGCACATGGGGCCCTTCTCCTCACTGCTTTCTTTCTCCATGGTGATGAGGGGCGGGAAGGAGATGACCGCCGCGATGACCCACACGATGAAGATGATGCACTTGATGCGACGCGGCGTCCTCTTCAGGTTGTACTCGATGGCTTGCGTGATGGACCAGTAACGGTCTAAGCTGATGGCACAGAGGTGGGCGATGGAGGCGGTGCAGAAAAGCACATCCAGCGCCAGGTAGATCTCACACCACACCTTCCCAAAGTACCAGTATCCCATCAGCTCGTTCGCCAAGGAGAAGGGCATCACCAGGGTCGCCACCAAGATGTCCGCCGACGCCAGAGAAACCAGGAATAAGTTCTGAGGGGCCCTGAGGGCCCGGCTGGTGAAGACGGCGATGACCACCAGCACGTTACCGAACACCGTCAGCAGGATCAGGATCCCCACCAGGACCGTGAGGGGCAGGGAGATCTGGATGCTGTAGGCCGCCCTTCCCGGGAGAGTCTGGTTGGTCTCGTTGTCACACCCCATGAGACCAGATGGGTCCACTTCCTGTCTAGAGTTCACCTGAGGTTCAAAAATATAATCCGAGGTTCAAAAATAAAATCCACAGGGAAGGACGGAGCTAACGGCTCCCAGCAGGAGTGTGTGCCATCATTCCTGGATTTTCCCGTTTCATGGTGGATCAGCTCATCCACGCGTGTCAGTTTGTCTGAAAACAGGAAAAAAAAATTATTATCATGATTAATTCAGATATGATGTCGGATGTTTCCTCTGAGGGAAAAAAAAAGCAGAGAAAGTGTAAATCTTACCTGTGGAAATAATCTCCGGTGTGGCGGACACTCAGAGGCGTGAAATCCGTCAGCGTGGAACTTCTTTAAGCAGATCAATAAGAAGCAAAGACAATCCGGCGCGTCCATGTGGCGGAGGAGAGTCTCCCGTGTCTCCGCTCCTCTCAGAATGATCCCTGCTGCATCAGTCGGAGCTCGTAGCGGACCTAATAGAGCACTAATCGTGTTACCGTGGCGCTGTCTGCGTGGACTCTCTCTCCTCACTCTTTCTCAGGCGCCACTCCCTCTTTATAACAGCCACGCTGTAAAAAGTCCCGCGTCCACGCAGCGCGGCCGTGTGGGCGCCGCAAGGTGAGACATGTCCACGCCGAACTCACCTGCTGCTGTCTCAGCGTGGACAGGAGGACACGAACACCCACTCAGACACAACCAGGCAGGAATCTACCTTCATTTTACTTTTTATTGATTTTTTTTTTTTTTTATTCCACCTAAAAGCTCCACTATAAAAAATCTGACTGAAGATTTTGACTTATATTTTGCAAAGGTCTGATCATTTTCTGCTTGTTAAAATGTAAAATAAATAAATGAATTTAGGGGGAAAAAAATCTAGAATATGAAAAAAATTTTTAATAAAAGAAAATCTTATAGAGAGTAATTTTTTCTAGAACAATTCTAGGAAAGACAGACTTTTACGAGAAACATTTTACAAAAGACAGATTTTTACTATACATATTCTACAACATTTCTGGAAAAATTTCTACAAACTTTCTACCATCAAGACAAACAAAATAAACCTAGAATAAATATTAGAAAAAAACTTAAATGATTCTACAAATTTTGAAGGGAAAGTACAAATATATCAACAACCAATAAAATAAAATGAAAAATACGTGAAAATTGTTATAAATTTGGGAAGAAAGGGAAAGAAATAAATCAAAATAAATAAAATAAAAATATCTAAAAATTATTAAACGATTCCTAAAATCTGGAGAATATTTATAAAAAGATTTATGATATGTATAAAATAAAACATAAAATAGTCAACTTCAAAACTGTAAAACTAATTTAAATAAGTATATGAAATGTACTTTGCTTTATCTTTACTCCTTTGCTCTTCCTTTTTCCTTTTACATTTTATATGGGGAAATCTATTTTCATTTTTAAACACAAACAAACAAATAAACAAATAAATAAAGTTGTTGGGATGAGTCACTTTCTGTTTTTGTTGTTTAGCAGCAGTTAAACGATCAGACAGTGAAATGATCTTATCATAATTCATATAGCCACTTTTATGTTTCATACACAAAATACAAGGGAATTCCCAAAACTTTCCCGTGACCCAGATCCACTCAGACACATCCAGGATCCTGTTCCGGATGGATCCTGTTAAACCTGTTATATTTCTGCTCAAACCATCTAAAATATGCAATAAAATAACACGATTTCTGGCTTTGGAATAACATAGTTTTCCCACATTTTAAGGCTTTTTACTGTTTGCATCTTTGGCCTAAATATGCTAATTTGAACATATGAATATATGGACTTTCAGATAGATTTAGGTTTGTAGGCGACATCAGCTGTAAGATTTGCCCAAAATCTCATAAAACAGGATTTTTTTAAAGCATTATCTGAAGGGCTCCATCAAAAATGCATCAAGAGTAGTAGTAGTAGTAGTACTTTTTAGGAAACCTTTTTCTTTTTCTTTTTTTTTTCTTTAGAATTTTTTTTATAGAATTGTTGTTTTTGGTAGAATTTTCTTTTTCAAATCCATTTTTAGACTTTCATTAATTTTATAAACTTTTCTAGTAGAATTTTCAACTTAAGATTTTTCTAGTTATTTTTCTAATTATTTTAGTCAATTTTAGGTTGGTTTTTTTTAAGATTTCTTTCAAGAATTTACAAAAATTCTGATACAGTTTTTTAAAATAAGTTTTTCTAGAATCAAGAACTCTTTAATCTATAAACAAGTAGAAAATTTGCAGACTTGGCAAAAATGTGTAACTTTTTCACAAGCCAAAGTTTGAAGTGGGAAAACTGGGGAGAAAAAAAATTATGCAAACTGGAGGGAATACTGAATATCCAAAGCAGCACATACATACATACATACATACATACATACATACACACACACACACACACACACACACACACACACAGAAAGACAGAATCCAGTCTGTCTGGTGAGTGACATGGCAGCGATGCACCGACTGTTTTTGGATAAACAGCATTTTGATGCATGAAGGCGCAAAGGAGGCGCAAGGTGTGCAGTGACACCTGTCATCTCCTCCAGGAGCCTCAAACCAGATCCACCTCCTGCAGGGAGGAGAGACTCCAGGACAAACCGGATCCGACTCCCTGCAGAGAGAGATTCCAGATCACTGAGGATCTCAGCAGGAGGAAGTCATCACATTTCTCATCAGGCTGCTAATAACTGTATTTAAAAAAAAAANAAAAAAAAAAAAAAAAAATCAGTTTCTGCAGATTTCTTCTGGCTGCATGATTTCAGAAAACAGAACCTTTTTTGTTTGTTTGTTTCATTTTTATATTTTTAATGTATTTTTGTGAAAAGCTTTGATTCCACACAAAGTAATAAAACAAGATAATAAAAGATATTGTCTGTTCATCTGATTTATAAACACGTTAATCCGTGATGTGACCAGCAGGGGGCGATGTTGCACAGGAACAGACACCAAACCGACGGCCAACACAGAGAAATGAAGAGTTCATTTGCAAAAACAAATGTAAACATCATTTATTGTGCGTTTCCGGTAATATCAATTAATCTGATGTGGAGTTATTGTTTTAATTAAATAAATTAGCAGAACGAATGCAAAACTAAAAAAAAAAAAAAANAAAAAAAAAAAAAAAAGACTTCACACCTTTATTTTAAACAATGGAGTTTATCTGTCAGTAAACTCTTCATATTTGCTGCTCACAATAATTAAAAGAACAAATAGTTTAATGAGATATAATCACATTTATGTCTTTAAATTGTGACATAAGGAAAACTGATCAAAGATCAATCAAAGTGAACAGAAAGAAGAATCAATGTTTCAGAACAAGTTTGCAGCTTTATGAAGTTTCTGTGTAAAATATTTGATTGTGATTGAATTTTATTTAAAAATAATTTTCAACACAATAAATACTTTATAATTTTTTTTTAATCTCTGTAGAACCAATGAAAACTCAAGATTACAGATTTTTATTTGTTGTCAAGATTAAAGGGTCAAACTGAGCATTTTACAAACATTTAGGAGTAAAAGCCTAAAAAGCCTAAAAGCCTAAAAAGCCTAAAAAAAGCCTAAAAGGAGTAAAAGCCTAAAAAGAATAACACTAGTTAAAAAGGAAAAAGTATAACTCAAAAGAGGGACAATATCTAAAAATGTAAAGTACCAATAATACTGTACATAGAACATAATTACAAATTGATAACCCAAATTACTGATATACTGATTATCCTTGATCATCTGATCTCTTTTCGATGAACTGTTTATTCTGTTTTTTATATTTGCATTGTTTCATATTTATGTGGTTTTCTTCTTATTTGCTGTTTTATAGCTCTCATTTATGTTTTAGTATTTCATTTTTTTTAATGTTTTTGTAATTTGTAATCTGTCTGCTTCCTCACCTGTGACTCCTGTCACACCTGGCCGTTTGAGGAGAGGGAATCTCTCTGTGAATCGTCTCTCCTGAGGTTTTTTTCATTTTTACTTAAGTAAGAAAGTTTTTTTAGGGATTTTTTTTTCCTTGTCTTCATAGAGTTTGGACTGGGTTGAGAGCCATTGAAGGACTATTTTGCATGTTTGAGCCTAATAGATTCAATGTTCATGCATGTAACGTTACTGACAATCATTTCCCAAAGCATACTACTGGAACAGTGAATTAAAAATGTTTTTCCTACCTTCCAGACCTCCATTGGTTTCAGTTCATTCTGCTATTAAAATCAACTTGTTGATACTGTAAACGTTCTTGGGATAGGTAATCCATCATCACCAACAAGACGTGTATTCAGCTTTTTTTAGAAGTTATGTAATTTTAGTGTTTAAGCTCAATAAAAAGCATGGAGTGAATGTATGCCTCCACCGGGGAATATAGTCCCAAAAGAAGACCTGCATTTATGGAAAAATTTAAAGGACCATGACTTCATAAGGCTGCGTAACTATTAGCAGGAGAAACATGGATTTTTAAGGTGGGTGTATCACTGAATATTTGATTTTGAAAGATTAAGAGATTTAGCAAAATATCAGGAAATGATTGTCAGTAACGTTACATGCATGAAAACTGAATATATGAGGCTCAAACATGCAAAATGAATGGTATGGTCCTTTAAAGTGCAGGCCTGTAAAGCCCTTTGAACCTTTGGATATGATACTGGCCTACAAATAAACTGGACTTGGCGACAAATCCAGACACACGATAAATTTGTAAATATTTATCAGTTTATTACAGTTAAAAAGATGTATGTACATACAGAACGTCACCAAACATTGTTTTCGTCCGTTTGCAAAGTTAAAACTCTGCAGCTCGTTGGTGTCTTACAATGTGGCGGCTTTAAGTTTTTCATTTACAACCGAACAACAAATCAGTGAACTTTTCCTCTTTTTTCATTCGCCAAAGAATACTTTAAAAAGGCGTCTATCTAAAAAAAAAAAAAAAAAANAAAAAAAAAAAAAAAAAGAGAGAGAAGGATGAATTGCTGGTCCGAATCCCACTTCCTGCTGCTTTGTACGAACTCAGACCGGATTTTGTCTCACATGGATGTAGTCGTATCTGGATCTGCTCATCTGGTTCAGACCGGTTCCGGATCCCTTAAACTGCGATTAACGAAGAAAAGTGATTATCTGTCTTTGTCAAATCAAACGCTCATAAACGTTCTGCTTTGTACGCCTAAGGCAGTCGAGTTAATGTGTGGAGATACTATGGAGAGGTGTGTGTGTGTGTGTGTGTGTGTGTGTGTGTGGGTGGGCGGGGTTTCAGGTGGGTTTGCAGGAAAGATGATGCGTCATATTAAAGGGTAATTTCACAAAAACTGCCTTGGTGGACATTATCTCAGAATAAGGATCAGTGAGAATGAGCTTTTTTTTTTTTTTTTTTTTTTTTNTTTTTTTTTGGCCGTCCATAATTAAAATAATAAAGATCATAAAATATTCAATTAAATTTTCCGACAATCCCAGCCTGCTTCTCTTTACAGGAAAATCCAAGCCAGTTTTTTTAGAACTCACCTTTGAACACCCACACAGCTGTTTTCTCATTTTGGCTGATTACACCGTTTTTTTCCAGGACTGTGTGGGCGTGTCCTATAAGTTTGTTGCACCTGTTTGGGCGGGAAAACTTACAGCTTTTCAGTCTTTTAAGTAGTTGAAATTTTGATGACCTCAGCAAGGCTTCGCCCAACTTCAGACAGAAGAACTGAAAACAACTGTGCGGGTGTGCAGGGCCTTCATGCCCAAACAAGTGAGACGCTAAAGGCTAGTTTATGCTAACTAGATGCATAAGCAAAAATAGATACATAAGCAAAACAGGCGGTTTTGTAGACGGCGTTTGAAATTTAAAACAGTTTGGACACATTTGTATGACTTAATGTGCTGCCACCAATGATTGGCCAAGAAAAGACTTTGACGAGCGATTGACAGACGAGTCCGGCACTGATATGAGGGATTATGAAGATGACAAATGGCTGCCGCTTCCTGGCGGGAGCTCGCTCGTACTCTGGGATCTGAGGAACATTCCTGTCGCATGAAGTAGAAAAATCTTGCGTAACCGATATGTGAAGGGAAAGAAGACAAAACCAAGAAGTGGGCGGAGTTAAAGAGTCTTACATAGCCTCCGTAGTCGCATGTGGGCATCATAAAAGCAAAAGAACCATGACTGCCTGGACACGCGGACGGGCCTTTTAGTAGCATCTGTGCTAGCATGCGCATCCACTTGCTAGCATCAGCTTGCTAGCATAATGGCATTTTCTTCCGTCTTTTGTAAAACTTTCATCACATTACAGATGGGTAATACTGAGTTGACCTAAATGTCAGATTACTGTACAGAGCAAAAAAAAAAAAAGAATGAAACTCGACCCAAATTTACATCCTAATGTTGCTTGTACAGTCGGTGGCCATAGAAACAAAGAATCGCCAAACATAAAAAGACCCTTAAGGCTGCTATGTAGGATGAGCATCGCCACACGATGCTTTAATATACAAAGATTCATCATACAGCCACCAAATCAAAACGCTCGTCTGACCCACACCAATCATCTCAAATACGTTTCCTGTACAAAACAACCAGGCGAGGAAAAAAAAAAAAGTTTGATGATCCAGAAAAAAAGCGAGGAGGAGGAGTGAAAACATTCTGCGATTCTCCATCACTTCAAACCAGACGATAAAAAAAATTAACACCAATTATACTCCAAAGTGTTTTGGATGCACCAGTAAACAATACACGGTTTTCACTTTTCACCCATCAGGTCACAGCACGACCATCAGGAATCTCCATTAACATCAACATTCCCGTTTCTGATAAACGTTCTCCGGATGATTCACCATTCCAGGTTTCAGGCTGAAATACGCTTCATCTGATCCAGGAGGCAACTTTATGAATACCTTCTCAAAACGCCCACGGTGGGAAGTGGGGCGAAAAGCAGCCGTCATAAAGAGGGGTGGCGTGTGTGTGTGTGTGCGCGCGTCTTCGTTTTTGTAATTTCAATGCGATTAATCACACAAACAGGGAAAATAACACACTTTCACTATTGAAGAGAGGAGGCGATACTAACGGGAATTCTATTTTTTTTTTCATCTCCACTTAATGATAAACGGAGATAATGGGTCACAGTTTCACCTTCATTTCTCTCGTGTGGAACACTCCTGAATTTACCGGTGTGCAGAAGAGGATTAGGGCCACTTGAAGAAAAAAAAAAAAAAAAAAAANAAAAAAAAAAAAAAAAAAAGACTTCTGAGAAAAAGTCAGAATTCTCAGATTAAAGTCAGAATTCTGACTTTTTCTCAGAAGTCTGACTTTAATTCTGACTTTTTTTCCTCAGAATTCTGACTTTAAACTTAGAAGTCTTTTTTTTTTTTTTTCAAGTGGCCCTAATCCTCTTCTGTACTGGTGAAATGCGATGGCGTATTAGGGCCATATAAGACAGAATAAAAAGGAAAAAAAAAAAGGGGCATTATTTCGAGTTTTAAAACTCAAAAATTTGCCAGATTTAAAAGTCACTATGCTTATGATAATTTTATGATTTTGCGCTAAAAGCACAAGTATTTCTTTATTGCTAAATAAGCTGCAGCGCACACCATCAAGTCCAGCCCGGTCCAAATAGGCACGTTTTCAACAGGCACTGCACTAGTTTTTAAAAAAATTAAAAAATGATAACTTATCATTTAAAATAATTTTCATTATTTTTTGTTTTTAAACTCACAAATTTGCCAGTTTAAAAACTCACAAATTTGTGTTTTTTTGTGAGTACATGACCTCATTAAATTATACTTTTCCATCTGATTTAGCAAAGAAGTAAATACTTGTGCTTTTAGAGCAAAATCATCAAATTATCAGATGCATACAGACGTTTAAAACTGGCAAATTTGCGAGTTTAAAAACTTGAAATAATGCCCCGTTTTTTCCCCCATCTTATATGGCCCTAATACGCTGTTGTAGTGAAAAGGGGGGTTTCCGCAAAATTCCAACTCTCCGAGACACACGTTGGATGAAGCATACCATGACCTTTAACCCCACACACACACACTCTTCCTCTGCATCTTCATACAGGGGCATTCTAAACTCTGCAAAAATGGCACATGACAAAGTAAAAAGTGAAGTAAAAAGGGGTCGCAGCATCTGGCTGCAAACCTAATGCACATCTCACGTCTGAGTTCTCATTGAAGGCATTTTTCCACACATTTGTTTACAGCTAAAAGTTTAAAAACACACAGAAAAAAAAAGAAACTTACGAAGCTTTGATAGAAAACCCAGGAATGCGACGCCTCCGCTGTGTCGTAGAGCGTGAACACAGAAAGCCCTTTTTACAAAGTTTTGTCTTTTTTTGTGACAGTCTTGTACTGGAACTGCGTTAAGCTCAAATATGCACCTTGTGTCGTGTCGTCTCGTCGTCGGGTCCAAATGATTTGATCTGTCTGGAAAACCGCCAGGCCTGACGCCAAATCCAAAAGGTCAAAAGGTCAGTGGATTTGTCTCCCTGTCAGGTTTTGGAGCGGAGTCCGTATAACGATGGCGCCCATGTCATGTTCAGCGTGTTTCAGTCCACGAGTTCTGCTGGTAAACCAGAAGCAGCCCTGCCCGAACACGCCCAAACGTGCGCTGTAGGGCTCCCATCAGGTCGCCCGCACAATCAGCCACACAAATACACACCAAGCTGCTGCAAAAAAGTCGACCCACACACTTCAATACAAAACTCAACAATGACTGAATATCGAGTTGAGACGCAACACGGTTTCCAAACAGGGAAATAAAAGGTTTTGGTTGGTTTACCTTTGTTGGGATTTTTAATGTACAGCCATTTAAAATAATACTAACTGAATACACATTTCATCATTTGAAAAAAACCCAGAAAATTATTTAAAATAAACAATGCTGATCTGAACTGCAGCAAGTCGACTTTGCAATGGAGAAGCAGATATGCATTAAAAACATGGCGGCCACGTTAACCCTTTACAGTTCAAAAGAGCAAAGTTCCATTTAAGATCGACAGAATAAAACTTCCCCAAAGAAAGTTACGAGTATTTTCTGAGCCTGTGAAACTCAACATTTATATTTCATCCATACAAATTTACATGATAAACGCTTCATTAAACAGATAAAATACTTATGAAACAAAATGCCCCCATCCAAAATAACCAATGAGAGGCTATCGTGTTTTTTTCTTAATATCATCAGAAGATGCCAATGTCATTACAAAAAAAAAAAAAAAAAAANAAAAAAAAAAAAAAAAAAAGTGCATAAGAGCAGCAGCATTGCTGGGACAGTGTGGGACAAAAAAAATTAAATTAAAAATCAAAATCAAGGGAATTTTTTTCCTTTATGTAATTAAAGGACCATACCACCCATTTAGCATGTTTGAGCGTAATATATTCAATTTTCATACATGTAACGTTACTGACAATCATTTCCCAAAGCATACAACTGGAACGATGAATTAAAAATGTTTTTCCTACCTTCCAGACCTCCATTGGTTTCAGTTCATTCTCTATTAAAATCAACTTGTTGATACTGTAAACGTTCTTGGGATAGGTAATCCATCATCACCAACAAGACGTGTATTCAGGTTTTTT
>VXCM01006917.1:13731-41507 GCA_014773175.1 Lucifuga dentata
GAAATGATTGTCAGTAACGTTACATGTATGAAAACTGAATATATTAGGCTCAAACATGAAAAATGGACGATATGGTCCTTTAAATGATTTTTAGGAGACCCTGACTAAAAAGCACAGAAAAATAAGGAAAAGAATAAAGATTTCAAAGTTATCTGTGACGTTTTCTGATCAGGTCTGATGTGTGGCTGGATGATGGTCGACAGCCCAACACTGAAGATAAAAGTCAAACGGAACCAAAAATTGCACTCAAGGCAACAACCAGGATTTGTAAACATATAAAATCATCTCCGTCAATCATTCATCCCATCACCGATGTATGTTTACGTTCGCTCCAATACCTTTACGTCACACAAAAGCAAAACAGAGCAGGGAACCGCCATTTTGGAGAACTTGAAGTCCAACTTGCTTTTTTTTTTTTTTTTNTTTTTTTTTTTTTTGTCTTATTAAGCATTTTACGGTTTGTATTTCTTGTATTTGTACATTACTACTTTTATGTTTAAAGGACCATACCACCCATTTTGCATGTTTGAACCTAACATATTCAATTTTCATACACGTAACGTTATGTTAAGCGTAATAAAAAGTGTGGAGTGAATGTATGCCTCCACCGGGGAATATAGTCCCAAAAGAAGACCTGCATTTATGGAAAAATTTAAAGGACCGTGACTTCATAAGGCTGTGTAACTATTAGCAGGAGAAACATGGATTTTTAAGGTGGGTGTATCACTTGAATATTTGATTTTGAAAGATTAAGAGATTTAGCAAAATATCAGGAAAGCTGAAATACGGTTTTATCCTTTGGGAAATGATTGTCAGTAACGTAACATGTATGAAAATTGATTAGGCTCAAACATGCAAAATGGTGGAATGGTCCTTTAAAGGATCATACTATTTGTTTTTTGCATATTTGAGCCCAATAAATATGACCCGCATACACATTATGTTACTAACAACCATTTTCCAAAAAATAATACTGTATTTTAGTTTATGTTATGTTATTTTGCCAAATCCAATAATAAATCAAATGTTCAGGTGATGCATCCACATAAAAATTCAATGTTTCGCCTGCTAACATGCATGTCCATGTGTAATTTTTGTGGTAAAACCTGTCTTCTCCTGGGACTATATTCCCTGGCGGAGACATACATTTTCTTGCATGCAGCTCCGTGTCGGATCATTTAAATAAAGTTAAAATAATAACTTCACTGTGATCGATTATTTATCTCAAACACATTTCAAGTCTCTGCAAGTTGATTTTTACAGCGTGCTGGAATAAAGTGAAACCATTAGTCTGGAAGGTAGGAAAAACATTTCTAAAAAATTTACTGCTCCAGTAGTATATTTTACAAAATGTTTGGCAGTAATGTAACATGTATGTGTATGTATTTATTGGGCTCAAACATGCAAAACCACCGGAATGGTCCTTTAACAACTACTGCTGCTATTTGTTTAAAAAAAAAAAAAAACTCCAATCATCCTATTTTACAACTGATATCGCTTTGCTTTTACAGATCAATGCAAGAGCAAAAGGAAAAATAAAAGTAATTAAAAAAAATTATTGAAATAACTTATATCTTTGTATTTTCATGGACAATTTGTGTTTAGAAATGAGCCGCTGGATCATTCTAAACATAGGCACAGTTTTCTTAAAAAAAAAAAAAAAAAAAAAANAAAAAACCCCTCGAACCACGCCGTCATCGTTCGACCTTTTTGTTCTGTGTGGTCAAAAAGCAATTAACATAAATTATATTTAAGTGAAGATGTAAAAACAACAAAAAAAGAATATCAAAAGATGACAGTTAAAGTACGGCAGCAGCAGTAAATGTGAAGTTCCAAAGACTTTTTTTTTGTTTTTGCATACAGTTGTATCCTTGCTCACATAATAGATGCTTGTAATTACTGTAAATACGTTGGCAATGGGAGCACGCTTTATATGGTTAAAAGACTCGCCACTTAGCTCACAGTTACTCAATATATATAACTATATATATATATATCTTCAGTTTTGGCAAAGACATGGAAATATTCTTCTTCTTAAACGATTTGGAATGAAAGATGAGCGGGGGGGCAGGGGACGGGGTCTTAAAATGACNTTCTTAAACGATTTGGAATGAAAGATGAGCGGGGGGGCAGGGGACGGGGTCTTAAAATGACCGTGAATAAACTCTGGGAGTCACGTAGAAGTCAAATCTCCAAACATCCGTTTTGTTTCTGCTCGAGGTCGATCAAAAAAAAACATCAAACGTTTTCCTCGCTCTCCTCCTTTCGTTCGCCCCCTTGTCCCCCCCAACGCTGATTGTGGCGAGTTCTTTTCTTTACAGTATATGATACACGTGACGGGGGCAGGCAGGTGGCGGGGCGCAGANGGGGGAGGTGGGCAGAGCCGCCGTGTGGGCTCAGACCATGGCACGGTACGGTCCCTGCATCTTGAGGAACTGGATGATGAAGGAGGGGCCGCCGGCGACGATCTGCGGCGGCAGGTGGCTGAGGGGACAGTTCTCGATGCTCATGATGGACAGCTTGCTGCAGAGCGCCAGCTCAAACGGGAGGCTGTGCAGGTTAGGGTTGTCGTTGAGGTACAATTCCTCCAAGTTCTCCAGTGTACCTGCAGACAGACCTCAGCATCAGCACCACGCAAAATGCTTCCACCTTAAACACTTTTTTTTTTTTTTTTTTNTTTTTTTTTTTTTTTTTTAGATCAGAGTGACGATGATCACACGCTTAAACATGAAAAACTCAGACTGAAAACAAACTTTCATCAAATTTGAGAAGTTAAACATACAAACACAAAATTTCAAAGGATTCAACAATGATGACAATGATGGCACATTTTCAAAATAATGGCACATTTTCAAAATAATGGCACATTTTCTACATTTGGACTTTAAAGCACACTTAATAATAATAATAATAATAATAATAATAATAATATTACCTTTTGTCTACTTGCACTATGTTAAATGTTGGAAGGTCCTGGAGAAATAGTATTTCATCCCCCTGTGTACTTGTACATGGATGGGTTGACAATAAAGCTCTTGATTGATTATTGATTGATCACTTGTAGGACTTGTAGTAAAACATGGAGATCATGTTAAAAAAGCTGCAGGCAGATTTAAATCTTCTAAAAATACACCTTCACGTCTTTGGCTCCTTCTTCCAGCCATTTTAATCTCTGGCTTAACTCTCAGCCTGGCTGGGCTCGACCAATCAGAGCTTAGCGAGTGAGGGAAGGAGGAGGGACTCGCTGTAGCCTCTTAAGCTCGTTAATCTTTAACGTGTTAAATATTATGAGTGGACATGCTACACTTTAAACTACATTTACATGTTTATGATGGTATAAGGTGAGAATTACTGATATTATGGGATGTTTTAGAAGCTTGTATGAAATTCTTATTTATAATGCAAAATTGAAAAGGATAAAAAAAACAACAGTAATTATTAAAACTCTAATTTTTTTTCATGACATGTTCATGACACGTGGAATATTTCCACACGTCTCCCAGACACACACACTCACAGAATCCACTGGAATGCATTCTTTCCTGTTTCCTCGTCATCACTAAGGAGCGCCACAGTGATGAAGGTCAAACTTGCCTCGCTCAGGTAACCTTCAACAGATTACCTGAGCGAGGCACTAAGCTACCTGCTCTTACTTTAACCTCATCAGCTATTTCAGGAACTTTATCAGGATCTTTATCCTCCTTTTACCGCCGGAATCTCCCTCTAATTTTACTTCCTGATCCGTCGTTTTTTCCTGTATAAACCTCTTTCTGAGTTAGTATTTCCTGCCGGCCAGGAAGTATCACAATGGAATTTGTTGTACTGAACATGCATTCAGATAAAGGACCATACCGGTGATTTTGCATTATAAATAAATACTACCCACACATGCTTAACATTACTGATAACCATTTTTAAAAACATGAAAGCGTGTTTTAGTTTTCCTGTTACTTTGCCAAAATCTCTTAATCTTTCAAAATCAAATGTTCAGGTCAATGTTTCATCTGCTAACATGCTTACAGAGATGTTGGTAACACACAGACAGACATTTCTGCCTTTATATTTATATCATCATTTCTCGTGATGCTGCTGGAATAAACACAAATACCACAAAGCAGCTTTCCTGAGTTCCTCCTCCTGCTTGGCTTTTGGGATGATTTGGTTTTAAGGAGTTAAGTAACGAGGAAAATATTTACCAATCTCCTCTGGAAGGTGTTGCAGCAGGTTCTCCCCCAAACCCAGGTGAGTCAGGTTGGTGAGGTGGCCGATGCCTCTGGGTAACGTAGTCAGCTGATTATTTGTCAACACCAATTTCTAACAGGAAAGAAAAAAGATTTCAAAACATGCTGCATAATCTTTTACAAGGTGTTTTCTGACGTGAAATTTAAAGCGCTATAAACATGAAAAAGGAGGACAACAAAATATGTATAAAATTTCCTGTCCATTTAGAGAAAATTAGCATTATCATGTGAGACACAGGTTGACACAGGTTGAGTCCATTTTGTACTCTTAAAGAAGAAAACCAGTGATTTTGCATGTTTGAACCCAATAAATATTACATGCATACACAAAACTTTACTGAAAAACATTTCTAAAACGTGCCGCTCCGGCAGCATGTTTTAGAAAATGTTTAGCAGTAGCGTAACGTGTAGGTGTTAGGGTTGGACGATACAAACGGTAAAAAGTCGTATCGCAATATTAAAAAATCTTCAATATAAAAATGAGACCGTCAATATAAAATCCATATAAAATAGTGCTTAAATACAGGAAGTTAATGACAGGTCAAACAGCCAATAGCGTGTCAGAACTGGAACAAAGTAGCCAATCAGGTGGCAGCGTCATAATAACAGCCCACCCACTTCCTCAAAGCAGCATCTTGCTAAACGGCGGTGAACACAGAGGACAAAATCAGACAAAGATGNCCCACTTCCTCAAAGCAGCATCTTGCTAAACGGCGGTGAACACAGAGGACAAAATCAGACAAAGATGTCAGAAAGCGATGAAACTCCAGAGAAAAAAATCTGATGATGACTCAGAAAGGAAAGCAGCGCTGACGAAGCACGGCTGTAAACAAACTTATTTTACCGTCTGAAGCGCTGCCATCAGAGTGCAGCTGCTTCACGGGTCACACAGCGGCTACTTCAAACCCGTCCCCCGGGACACANTGCCATCAGAGTGCAGCTGCTTCACGGGTCACACAGCGGCTACTTCAAACCCGTCCCCCGGGACACACAGCAACGAGACGCTCCACACCTACACACTGGTCCGTGTACAGAACGGACAATTTCCGTTTTGGAATGGGAAAACGGAAAAAGCCGTTTTTCATTTTGTCATAGAAAATCGGAAAATGGAAAACGNTTTTGGAATGGGAAAACGGAAAAAGCCGTTTTTCATTTTGTCATAGAAAATCGGAAAATGGAAAACGAGTCATCTGATTCGCGAGACATATTTTCATTGTCCAGTGAACAAAGGTGACATGTCATCTGCCACAAATCCGAAAGAAGAAGAAGAGGAACTGCTACAGATATGCAGATACTGATGGACGGATGGATGATGGAGTCATTCCTACTCTTTCGGGGTGCTAAACAGGTGACACTGAAAGATGGAGATATGTCAGTGGACAAAATAAGCCANTACTCTTTCGGGGTGCTAAACAGGTGACACTGAAAGATGGAGATATGTCAGTGGACAAAATAAGCCAGATATTTCAGCTGCTCAAATTTATCTTGTTTTTGTCTGATTGTGTTTTGGTTTATGTAGTCACGGTGCAACACTCCTGCTAGCATAGCATCTGTTAGCTAACTTGCAACTTAGCTTAAAAAACAGCTCTTTTTTCATTTTCCAATTTCCTATTTCAAAACGAAAATCGGAAAACGGCTCTTTTTACGAAGACATCACGCGTGCTGCAGCTTTCTTTATTGGAAAAGACATGACGCCGATGCAGACCGTTGAAAAAGGGATTTTTTTTTTGGGTATTTTTTATGTTCAGAACATGCATAAAGAAATTGTTAAAATAAATTTTAAGTTCAATGCAGCAGAATCTTTGCCATATTGCGATATATATATATATATCGATATTGATCAATATAAAAAAAAAATATTTTTTTTCCATATCATCCAGCCCTAGTAGGCGTGTTGTATCTACTGGATTCAAAACATGCAAAATCACCACAGTATGCTCCCTTAAACTAACTATAAATCACATCTTAATTTTCCTTTTAAATCCTCGGGTTTATGGAGAGAATAACATGTGACCTTACCTGTAAATCTTTCAGATAAGCGATTTCGTTAGGTAGACATTCCAACTTGTTTTCCTCCAAGTCGAGCTCCCGTAGCTTTCTCAGATTCCCAATACCGTGTGGTAACTTCTTCAGAAGATTATTGGACAATATTAACACCTGAAAGACAAAGACATTTTTCCATGATAAAGAGCATCGAGGCACGACACGGTCTTTGTACGAGTTCCTGTGGGATCATTTACATTTCAGGAAGAAGTTTGTGCTTTGAATGACGTCAGATAACTTCATTTTTTTTCCATAATAAGTCTCTACAGTCGTGATTTATCCTGAAGGAAATTGTTGTTCAGAAGTACGCAGCTGCAACAGAAGCAATTAAAGCAAACACAAAGCACAAAATTAAAACTACTACACCAAATACCAAATACCAATTTATCTTTGGACTGTGAGAGGAAACCAGACATCAAACAGGAGATCATACTGAAAAAGATGATTTTTACATTTTTTGAGTCGATGACAAACCACTTTACAAACACTTCTGTTTAACAAAAACAGAAACAAGAAAATGATCATTTCTGCCATATTTGCACTCTCAATTTTCAATCAAAACCAGAATAATTGACTTTTTCTTTACAGCATTATGCATTTTTTACAGAAGTGCAAGACCAGTGCTACAATATGAGCTGTGGGAGAAATCAGTTTAAGTGAAAATCTGTGAATTCTTTCCCACACTCATAAAAACTCTTAAAATCAGCACCGTCTCTCTGCCTAAAAAGGACAAAAGGAAAACAATCAGCGTGTAAATGCCTGATAAAGGCCAGCACACCAAGACTGTTTACTGTCCTCAAGATAAAGTGCGAGTGCCTCAAACAGGTCTGTTTGTTATTTTAACACGCTAACAGGAAGTGATCCACAGTAAACTCACCTCCAGAGAAACGAGGCCGCAGATGTCCTCTGGGATCTTAGTCAGCTGGTTGGTGGCTAAGTTCAGCTCGACCATGCTGGTCCATGTTCCAAAGTCCAATGGCAGCGATGTTAACTGGTTGTCCTGAGGAAGACAAAGACAAGCTTCATCAGCAAAGTGTCTGATAATGATTCAGACATGGCGGAGTCGGTGCTGAAGCTCTTCAGGGTAATTCTGCGTTCGACAGATCTCAGAACTCAGATTTTTCTGACTTCTTACTTGGAAAAATGCGTTGGAATGGCACTTGAAGTCGGAGCTCTGGCTGGGAAACTCGGACAAAACTTATCGAGTATGACGTCACTCAACATGGCGGTGCCGTGAAAGTGAGCTTTGTGAATGGAAATGATCAGCTAAAGGCGAATAAAGTATTTTTTTCTTGCGTGAAATTGAAAGAAAAAGGTCAGAATATATCGCCAAGTTAACTATCTATTTGGTATGATAGCTGTTTGGCATTGATACGTAAGTGTAAATCATTTCATAATATTATTTGTCTTTACTATCTATTGGTTCCCATTAGCTCCCACCTCAGCGGTTGCTAGTCTTCCTGGGGACCGCAAATTTTAGTTCATCAAACTATAAATCCAAAATCTCTGGCTGTGGCACCAGCATCTCTAGAACCCAGCGCTGTATGAAGTTGAAATTCGCCAGGTTAATGCTCAGGACCCAAAGACGTGCAGCATTGCATGCGAAGTTGTAAATTGAACTGTGCCAGTAAAAAGTAATCCGTTTGGCAGGATACGTTCCGAGCGTAGCAGGACATGCTCCAGTCCAGTACCACGGTCTCAACCCGACCCCAAACAGCTAACAAAGCTAGCTCACGAGGACATGCAGAACAAAATTAGCGGGCTGTGGCGCACACCATAAAGTCCAGCCCATTCCGAACACGCATGTTTTCAATGGGCGCTGCACTAAAAAAAAAACAAAAAAAAAACCCACACACCTTCATGTTAAGCTTGCTTAGCACTTTGGCCCTGGAGAAGATACCAAAGGGGATCTTGTTGATGCGGTTGTGCTCCATGTTGAGGGAGTAGATGGTGGAGAACTGGGAGGGTCCGCCCACCGGGTACGACTGGAAGCAATTCCTCGCCAGCGTCAGGCTGGTCAGGTTCACCAAACTAGACAGGAGGCCCTGCATCAGGAAACAGCATGACAGAAACCATGAGCAGTTTATATTTTTATTTCATTTAGATCACGTTGCACAGGTTTGTTTTCACTTTTGGAATTAAAGAGTATAGTTTGAAAATTACTGTATAAAGAAGCTTTAATTTTTTGATTTGGATTTATTTGTCTTTATTATTTATACTTATTATTTATACTTTATTATTCCCATTAGCTCCAGCTTCAGCGGTTGCTAGTCTTCCTGGGGACCACAAATTTTAAAATACAAGAATTTTAAAATACAAAATTAGATAAACAAAAATAGAGTTAAAAACATACAAACAAGAAATCTAACAATAACACCGTAATACAAATGCAATGAATATCATAAAAACATGACCCAAAGACAAAACCAAATCAATCATATTTGCATTTTTAAATAACTTCTTACTTATTTCCTAAAAATATAAATACTTGTATGTTTTTTAAGAAATTCTGGTAGTCCATTCCACGCCACACAGGACCTATAGATGACAGAGTGAACTAAGAAGTTGGTTTTAAACCGAGGAAGAAATAAAATTATTTAATAATTATAATAATTAATTGATATAATAATACATTAATATATATTATATATATTAATATAATAATTAATAATAATAAATAATAAATTGTTTTTACCACTATAACGAGTCTGATAGGGATGAACTTGATTTGAGTATTCTAACTCATGNATAAATTGTTTTTACCACTATAACGAGTCTGATAGGGATGAACTTGATTTGAGTATTCTAACTCATGTAAAAATCTGATGTCAATTTGATGTCATAAAACAATAAAAACATGTAATACTTTTTACAGGCACTGTACATGCTGCTCAAGTACAACTCAGACAGAAAGAATTAGATACAGGAAATACACAACAGCGCTCAAACGTTTAGAATCGAGTTATTTAAAGAAATGACATGATTCGCTGTTTAAAGGAAGCAGGGACCATGATGCATATGTTCTATGAATGTGAGAAGGTTCAGGATCTTTGGAAAAATATTATCCGTTTTGTCAGTAAGGCGCTACAGGTTATTTTGATTAAGAGCCTGGGTCTCTGTATGCTCGGGATTTTGCCTAAGAATTTACACTAACAGTAAACTGTGTGGATTAGCCGTAGAGTTATTGTAAGACGATGGAAGTCAGTCATACCATCATCATTTCACGGATTAAACTCATGTCAAATATCTGCAAATATCTGAATGGATTATACTTTGACGCTCAGGAAAAGAAGACCTTTATTTTGAAAATCTGGAATCTCTTTCTTGACCTTATTACTGGAAAATGATTCTTTATGTTTTATATGGAAACATGTTTAATGTCCTCTCATGCCCACAGTCAATATGATTTTCTCTTTTATTTATTTATTGTTTGTCCTGTTTTTGTTTTGTTTGTGTTATGTTTATGATTTGGAGATTTGATTTAAAATTTGTAAAAATTAATTTAAAAAATATATAGAATCATGTCATTTAAATACTTCTCACTATTTTATTAAATGATATGAAACAAACACCAAAATGTATTTTAAGATGTTTTATTTAGTATTTCAAAGTGTTTAAATGCTAAATAACAGTATTTTAGTGAGATTTAATCTCTGCTTTGTAAATATTCAGCATCAGTTTCATCAGGGAATAATCTAGAATTTCCTAATAATCTCTGGAACCACATCCAGCTTCTCTACATGAATCTGGAATCATCTACAACTCATGTCAGGATTCTGGACTATTTCAATAAAATGTCTTCAGTTTTTTTTTTTTTTACAGTTTCTTGCTAATTATTTTAAACTTGTAGCTGCAAAATACTAACAGACATGTAGAATCATTTTTTACATATGAAACTAATGACTGGAAACATGGATTCTGCGTGAAAATTCCACACTTCTGAGCGGTCATGTACGTCACAACTAACTCATGCATTGATTTTGAAAACAAAACTTTTTTTTTTTTTTTTTTTTTTATAAAGTCCTGGTTTCCATTTTAAATCTGAAACTCACCTCTGGCAACACTGAAATGTTGTTGTTTTCCAGGTTTAGCTCCTCCAGGTCTCTGCATTTGGCTAATGATCTGGGGATGGCTGATAATCTGTTGTACCTCAGACCTAAGCGATTTATGCTCGCCAGATTGCCTGCAACGACAAGAGACAAATCTATTTTAATGATAATAACATGACTAAATCTTTACTGCAGTCTTCTAGTGTCTGTTTCTTCTTTTAACTACCCTAAAAAGCTGAGGTTGGAGAAGGAAAAGATGCATGACTTGTGGTTTAAGCGCGGAGACTAAAACGTGATGAATAAATTACCTATAGTCTCTGGAAGGTCCAGGAGCTCATTGTGCTGCAAGTCGAGATTGGTTATCTGTGTGCAATTCCCAATCTCCTTCGGTAGGTGCTCCAGCTGGTTATGGGCTACGTCCAGAGTAATGAGGTTACAAAGCTCCCCTGCAGGAAAAAACACATTTCAGACGCTCAGATCGGTCCAGGAGTTTGTTGACTGTTCCTCCATCTGTCCCACCAAAGAAAGCCAACTCATCTTTCTCACTCTTTATAGAATCAAAACTGAGTTGTACAGACAAACCATGTAGGAATTATTTGCTTTGTTAGCTTAACTTAAAGGAACATACCATCCATTTTTCATGTTTGAGCCTAATAGATTCAATGTTCATACATGTAATGTTACTGACAATCATTTCCCAAAGCATACTACTGGAATGGTGAATTAAAAATGTTTTTCCTACCTTCCAGACCTCCATTGGTTTCAGTTCATTCTGCTATTAAAATCAACTTGTTGATACTGTAAACGTTCTTGGGATAGGTAATCCATCATCACCAACAAGACGTGTATTCAGGTTTTTTTAGAAGTTATGTAATTTTAGTGTTTAAGCTCAATAAAAAGCGTGGAGTGAATGTATGCCTCCACCGGGGAATATAGTCCCAAAAGAAGACCTGCGTTTATTGAAAACTTTAAAGGACCGTGACTTCATAAGGCTGTGTAACTATTAGCAGGAGAAACATGGATTTTTAAGGTGGGTGTATCACTTGAATATTAGATTTTGAAAGATTAAGAGATTTAGCAAAATACCAGGAAAGCTGAAATACAGTTTTATCCTTTGGGAAATGATTGTCAGCAACTTTACATTTATGAAAATTGAATATATTAGGCTCAAACATGCAAAATGGCTGGCATGGTCCTTTAAACTCTGCAGTTTTAAGGCCACAACTCTCATTTACTTTCCTGATCGACTGAAGAGACATTACAGCAGCTATGATCACATTACATTAAATATTTTGTACAAATGTCCTTTTGAAGAGACGAGATATGTAGCATGATTATCCTCTTTAAAATTAGCTGCTATTGATCCTGTATGATCACCAAACCTGCTTCCTGCCTTCCTGAATTAGAGGAATTCGTGTTATCGTTTCATGTTTTACTTGCCTATATCAGCAGGCAGCTGCTTAATCTTGTTCTCACGGATGCTGAGCATAGTGAGCTTTGTTAGATTTTGAATGTCCTTCTCCACCGTCGTGATGCGGTTGAAGCGCAGGTATAATGTGGTCAGCGACGTCAGCCGGTACACGACGGCCGGGATCTCTCTCAGCTTGTTGTGCCGAAGATCCAGCATCTTCAGCTTCTTAAGGGAGTCCAGTGAGTCGGGGAGGCTGGTCAGGGAGTTCTCGCTCAGGGCCAAGGTGACCAGGCCTGACAGGCAGCCCACCTCCGCAGGTAAGCTCTGCAGCTTGTTGCTGTATAAGTAGAGTTCAGCCAGCNACAGGCAGCCCACCTCCGCAGGTAAGCTCTGCAGCTTGTTGCTGTATAAGTAGAGTTCAGCCAGCTGCGTCAGCTCCTTGATGGAGGTTGGCAGCATGTGAATGGAGCGTTTGGACAGGTCCAGCCTCATCGAGTTCTCCTCCCGGCACTTGTTAAGCTCTTTGATCACCTCGGCATTGCTGGACTTTTTGCGTGTACCTGGCGCTGGGTTTGGCCGCTTTATCGTATTGTCAACAGAGAAGGCGACAGCCGGTGGCGCGCTGCTGGTGTCCTTCTTTCCTTCTTTGGCATCTTTCCCTTTGGTCTTCGTCTCTTTGCCACCATCTTTAACTAAGCTGGCCAGAGCTTTGGCCTCCTTTTCCCTTTCTTTCCCCACTGGACCGCCTTTTGGGTCCTTTTCTTTCAAATCTTTTTCTTTTCCTAAAGTACTACTCATGTCGACGTTATCAGGCCTCCTGCAGAGTTGCTCATGGGAGTCTCTCTTGTCAGGTTACTTATTCAGGAAAGTAGGAACACAGACAGCCAAAGAGGCTTTTAAAGAAAACGTAGATACATCCCTGTGCAGGCCTACACATCTATGATTATCGGCGAAAGAAAGGCCTTGTGATCCAAAGGGTTTCTGATACTTTGTTCCTTTGTTAAAATGCCATTGAAGAAAAAATCCTTTGAAGTAGCTGGGCTGTGACTTCCAGGGTCCACATGCTTCAATGTTTGAATCTCGCAAATCCCAGGACCTTTGGGTAGAAGTTCGTCCAGGCTGCAAAGGTCATCAAGGGATTTGCTGCTGGGAAAAAGAAAAAAATGTCTTTAATCAGACTAAGAATTTCATATTTTATTACATTTAAAAATTCTCCAGTCAACCAGTCTGCTTCATAATAATAACTGTCACTTGTGTGCGTATTTTACATATTTTGCAGTAATACATTAGTCATATAAAGATCGATATTTTTACTTTTGGTACTTTCTCCCAACCCAGTCCAACCCTGAGCTCATCACCAGCCTGGCTAGTGAAAAACATTTACAGTAATTACAACCAGGAAGTAGAAAGAAAGTGAAAACCGAACCCGTAACAGAAAAGCTTCAGCAGATCTGACTCATCAGATGCTTGGAAGTGATCTGCTTGGATTTTTGCTAGTCGAGGCAAATATGTACTATACATAACTTCACAGCAACTTACTCCTACAAAACAAAAACGGCCCGGCGGGTGTTGACACTACTGNCATAACTTCACAGCAACTTACTCCTACAAAACAAAAACGGCCCGGCGGGTGTTGACACTACTGTTAGCCTACAGCCCCACCTAAACATGCATTCAGCTATTTACACGTCCTCTATAATGTCTGCAACGCAACAATCACATCAAATATTTAGCTCTCAAAGGTAACAAAAGACACAACCATTTGTGTTTTTACATGACAAACTGAGCCAGCTGGCAGTCTGTCTCTGTTTAGTCTCTTTTGCTGTTGTGCCTCACTGTGTGTGTCTGTGTGTGTGTGTGTGTGTAAAACCCTCTCCAGCACCGGGACAAGCAGAAAGAGATGCAGTTTGGCTGGGGATCAGAGCTGAGTGAAAAGGTTAGAGCTGCTGAGAGAAGCTTTAGAAGTGGCCTTCAAAGCATCAAGTCGCCACAACATCAGGTCATGTGACCTTTTCGGCAAAAGAAAAGTAAGGTCAATAGCCGTACCGCTTAAATGACAGAATACTCGACAATGTGTTCTATAAATATAAAAGGCTGCCTTTTGTGAATAAATGAAGCGTGGATATGTAACAGGCGTACCTGTGTACTAAAAGAAGTACTAACATGCTTTGACAATAGCCAGGCAGGCTCATTTCCCCAAAGACCTCAACCAACCGTGCAAGCAACTTCCTTTTATGGTTTTGCTCTGTGTCCCTGTCCTGGTCCATACCAAAATACCGTATATACTCGAGTATAAGCTAAGTAAAAGCTTATACTTTGTATAAGCTTTTTATTACCAAATTTCACAAAGCAAATCGGGGATCAGCTTATACACGAATAATTCAAATCTGATCCCAGAGAAGGAAATTTCCAGAGGTGGAAATACTACCCATTACCACTACCCATGGAAAATAGTTTAAATCATACCTTAGAATGAGATATTTCCTGGCTAAACATCTTATCAGCACATTTTTGCAGCGGCCATTTGTGGAGGCCAGTAAGCCATGAACCGTCAGTTACAGTAATCAGCTGCTGAAATAAATATCATGTTTACCGGTACGTGGATTATTTTCATAAAATCAGAGGAATACTATGACAATACCCANAAATATCATGTTTACCGGTACGTGGATTATTTTCATAAAATCAGAGGAATACTATGACAATACCCAATTTATTTGCTAAACAAATAAATTGATGGAACAACATCAGGGGGTTGGCTTAAATGCGGGTTTCTTTAAAAATCTAAATTTGCAGGTCAAANGAACAACATCAGGGGGTTGGCTTAAATGCGGGTTTCTTTAAAAATCTAAATTTGCAGGTCAAAATCGGGGGATCGGCTTATAGTCGAGTATATACGATACATACAGCAAAAAGAAAATTACTAGCATAGTTAATTTTTACTACTTAGCGAAGAGGGTTTGGCATGCAGCAACTTATTGCTCATGTTGCTCTTGCTATGAAAATAAGAGATTAATCAAAGCTAAACAAGCAATAACCAATCGACATCTTTCAAATGTGCAGAATGTTTGAAGAACAACAGAGCAGCTTAATATTCAGGTGACCAAAGAAATTTTCGCTTCATAAGAAGCAGAATAAGAAGAAAAAAAGGCATTTGTGGGCGATAGCTGTGTTAGAAAAAGTACTGAGTCAGGGGTCACGTTGGAAATCGTTCCAGTTATTTCTTGAGGCTTCGCTGCAATACCACTCAACAATTTCTAGGATGTCACCACATCAAAGAGCTGCGCACACATTTAGGTGGTTAAACGCTAATTCTGAGCCAATATTTTACAATGAATGTGAGGAAAGCACTTGTTACATATTCCACTCATCTCATTCCGTGTTTCCCATATACAGGATTTGGATGGGATTCCCAAATAGATTTGCCTCCATCTAAGAAGTTTTATTCAACTTTATAAGTGAAAAATTGCAGGCTGATTAAAAAAAATCTGTCAAAATGCTGCATCAGTCCTGTAGACTAATGAATTCCTAATCAGAAGTTAGCTTGTGAATGCAATGCAGTTTAAACGACCATACCGGCCATTTTGCATGTTTGAGCCTAATATATTCAGTTTTCATACATGTTACGTTACTGACAATCATTTCCCAAAGGATAAAACCGTATTTCAGCTTTCCTGATATTTTGCTAAATCTCTTAATCTTTCAAAATCAAATATTCAAGTGATACACCCACCTTAAAAATCCATGTTTCTCCTGCTAATAGTTACACAGCCTTATGAAGTCACGGTCCTTTAAATTTTTCCATAAACGCAGGTCTTCTTTTGGGACTATATTCCCCGGTGGAGGCATACATTCACTCCACGCTTTTTATTGAGCTTAAACACTAAAATTACATAACTTCTAAAAAAACCTGAATACACGTCTTGTTGGTGATGATGGATTACCTATCCCAAGAACGTTTACAGTATCAACAAGTTGATTTTAATAGAGAATGAACTGAAACCAATGGAGGTCTGGAAGGTAGGAAAAACATTTTTAATTCACTGTTCCAGTAGTATGCTTTGGAAATGATTGTCAGTAACGTTACGTGTATGAAAATTGAATATATTAGGCTCATGCAAAATGGGTGGTATGGTCCTTTAATCCCTGATTCTTAAGTGTCATGACAAAGCTTTCTATTGGAGCTGACACCTCAAATTCAACATGTATTAAATATTGCCATCTGTCATATGTACATGATTTAAGCCTGTAAAACAAAAGTTTTTTTTATGATACCATGAAGTGTAAAAATGTAAATAAACCTGTGCGATGTTGCACAGCACCAAATGAACTACACACAAAGCTAACACGTGAAGGCTCTGCAGCTCCAGCGGGATGCTGGTGTTGCTGTGGGTCTGCTGGATGCGTAAGCAGTCAACTGTTCTAACATATTAGAAAACAGTCATCGCCCAAATAATGAACAATGCTTAAAGCACCCACTTGTTGTGCACGAATGTCAGAATTGCACAACAGAATCTGATTTATGGAAAATTCAGCACATCCATAACATGATGACATGTTTGTGCAGCAATGCAACTATCACTACCATTGATCAACACAGAAACATATATATATATATATAAGGCATGATGTGGAAACAAGCAGTTATATATTTTAATCAGAAATCTGCTTTATGTGTGTATGCCAGTTCCAGGCCTTCACAATAGTAAATATTTACCATAAAGGGAATGATGTAGAAATCTCCTTGATGAAGGCTAAATGATTACATTAACTCAACAAGCAACATGAGCTATGACCCCTTTATGAGCTCCTCCAAGTTAAGGCGATATCTCCAGCCAACCCAACACTGTGTAAATATGAGGCTCTACTTGTGTACATCTTTGGAGAACATCTATTGTGTGTCTGTCAATATTAACACATCACTAACACCATGAGTGCTATGACAAGCTTAGAATGTGTTGCACTGTGTAACCCACATCACAACTAATGAAGTTTCCATTCAGGATATTTAACAATGTCAGCATGTCTAAGCAAAGCTGTCTGCTGCTCTCCTGCTTTTACTTCCATTCAGCTTAAATAAATAATAATGACAAACCAGTGTTACAAATGGCACCACAGATGAGAATGTCAGGAAATGGCTCAGTCTGGAAGTGTGGCTTACAGATTCAAAAGGACTCTGTGTCTTTTCGTGGAATCTAAAACAAAAATAATCATTGATGAGGTGGCAAATATCTGTTCCTGGTAATACACAACACACTGCAAGACGTAGCTAGCTTATGATAGCTTATGAGCTACTTGTGGCAATGACAAATCCGTGGAAAGAGATTACAGACAAAACCGTGCCAGGTCTGAGAAGTCGTTACGTCTTCCACGATTAATTCATTTACATGATTCGCGAACATTGGGGACATACGCCAGGGTTAATGCCACTTTATGATCATTTGAGACACAAGACATTGGAGGCGACTATGATGCTATATGTTGTCACTATAACCTAACATTAGCAGGCTAATTGTAGTTAGCCATCTAATGATAGCCGACTGACATCACCGAAGCTATACTTAGAACTGTTTTGAAGAAAATATCAAAGCTACACACATTTCTAGCGATCATTCTGATATTAATGATGCTAGTAAAGCCTGGTGGAAGAACTGACAAGAAGCCAGGAAATACAAGCAGCTAGACGTCAACAGCAAATGTCAGTACACTCCAATGTTAACTTGCTAACGTCAGCTAGCAGCAAACTAGCCGCTAGTTAACTGTATTTAGCGAGTCAAGCAGTGACAGCGACGGCTGGACTAAAATGTTAAAACTAACGGCTGAAAGTGTACATACATGACGTGTTGGTGGAAACAGTCTCAGGTTCTCTGCTTGATTCAATCACATCCAGCAGCTAGCTTTATTTTAAGCGGAGCTAACTGGTTGTGTAGGCCTGAGCAGAGCGGCTGGCGGACGCGGAGCTCCAACCGAACCGTCGACCGCCGTCAGCTCGACCGACGGGGGGACCTCTGCTGTATCCAGCTGAGCGCAAACCGACACCCAACGAAGAGAAGGGCCGTTCAGACCCGTTATATCCCCCGGTTTGGCGAGCGTTCACCGCCTCAGCTAAGCTGTGGAGCTCCTCTAAGCGACCGTAGTGAATGTTAGCGGAGGAAAAAAGAAAACACTGAGAAAACAGCGGCCATTCCGAAGCTGAACAAAAGAGTGCGTCCGTACTCGCCACCGCAAAATGACACTGCGGCGTTATACGCGCCTCATTAAAAGGCTGCTGGGTGAAACACCTCTGGAAGGACGCGACGTCGTGTTGTGTGTGGAAAACATTAAGTGTTAATGTGATAATATAAGTGTTTTACCTTCAGAGGTGTGACTCCGCCATCCTAGCTGCTTCCTCCTCTTTTCCTCCACTGCTGCTCCTCCGCTCCCTCCCTCCCTGCCACCAACCTGCGTCACTGTCCGCCTAATCAACGTTATCGCGAGATTTGAAAATCCCATCTCATAGACTTCTGTAAACACTAGTTACAAAATGCTAATATTTAACAGAATTTATCAAGTGTAAAGATATGTGCAAAAAAAAATATATATATATTAAATTCTTTGCTATATTGTGTGTGTCCATTCTGTAACAACTGGTCTGAGAAATCTGATGATATAATTGGGAAATTTCCTGATATCAAAGCCTTTTAGGCTGGATTACAAGATCTCTCGTGGACAAAGCAAACCTTAAATTTCAGTCAGCAAAACTGGGATATTTTCCTCTTTCATGACTACCTGGGCAATCAAATAAGCTTTATTGTCACTGCTGTTATTTTATTATTCACTGGCTAGATGGGCTACAAACAACCAACTGTTTAATTTAAAACCTTTTCTTCTTTTTTTAATGTATAGGTCTATTTTGTCTACATCTATTTTCAAGTTTTAAATCTACAAAATGATGCACAAATGTATGTAAAGGATTTCTGGTGCAAACACTAAGTGAATAATTTGAGCACAACTTCAGCAATAACAACAATTATTATTATTGTTATTATTGTTATTGTTGTAAATGTTTTTAAAATTCTATGAATTAACACAATAACATAATTTAACACCCAAACATAAAATATGTCACATCCATTACTCAGGAGTTCAAGAAAACAGATGGAAAACTTGACAAAAGGAGTGTTTCTCAATGTATTTAAATATAGACTGATCATACAGGTATTACAAAATTACATTTGAGTAACCTTTTTAAGCATCAAAAAAACTCTCGAAAAGTAGATTATTAGTCAATTTAGGTTTTAGACAGGACCTGGCAATTAAATTTATTGTGAGAGCTATCATACTACTTTTACATTTACAACATATTCAAAGGTTAATGGTTTTCAAGATAGATGACCTTTTATTCCTTTACAGACTGTTTTTGTTCATCAGACATCCACATTTAGTAATAGAATACAGCCATAATAATTATGTTAAATCTCATAACTATCCTAATTATACTGGGGGGAAACAAACGTCAAAATCATTTCAATTAAGACACACATAGATAAATACGGTAGGTTCCCAGAGTCGCCTCTAGGTGGCAGAAAAGCATTCTGACCCTAAAATAAAGCGCAGAAGAAGATGACATAAATTTCGTGGAAGTGTTGACTTGACAACCGCTGTAATCTTCGCTTCGTGCTAAAGGTGGATTAATTATAAAATCTGTATTTTTATTTCTGTCATTGAGACAAATACGATAACTGAATAAATATAATATACTGTCAGAAATTGTTACTCGATATAGCAGCTAACGCGCTAATTGAAAAATAATATTACGTTAGCTACGTTTCTTTAAATGTAACCATTAGCTGGTAGCTATATCACCGTAATTATCATATTTAAGCTTTACATCCAGTCTTTAAGTTAATCAAACGATTCTGTTAGTCGATTTACTTTTAAAAATTAAGCTTGCTACACTAAATCAAAACCATTATAATGTAATGACGCTGAATCGGTACATTAAATTTTAAATCTGACAAAATACATAAATGACATATGACCCAATAGTAGATGTTTCGATTAATTCAGTCATGCAGACTAATAGTAAATCCAATAATTAGCTAAGATTAAATTCTAAATAACGAATGTGGTGTTATTCAGTAGTTGGGGACTCCAGTGGACACAATGCCAGAAGTCAAGTCAATATTTAGAGAAGTTCTGCCTAAACAAGGTGAGTAACGCAGCAGTTCCATGTGTGTTTCACGTGTGTTTGTCAGGATCAGTACAACATGTGAACTGTTTGGACTCGCGGAAGGAGGCGATGAGTGTTCAGCTTTGTGCTGTTTCGTGGTTTCTTTGCAGCCATCACCAGAGCCACTGCAGCAGCAGAAACAAAGCTGAGTTATGAGATGTAGCCTGAATGTCATAGCTGCATTTCAACTTTATGCTACAAGCTGCTCAGCTAATGTGTAAATGACCAGATGTTCCATGCAAAGACAATCCTACCACGTGTTAGACGCTTTGAGAAACAGAAATAAAATAGCCAAATCTATTTATATTTGTATTAAAGCCTAATTTCCTTCAAGTGGCATTGACTACTTTATTTTTGGGGATACATCCACAGGGCAGCTTTCCATGGAGGATGTTCCCACCATGATTCTATGCAAACCCAAACTTCTCCCACTTAAATCAGTCACCCTAGAGAAACTGGAGAAGATGCAGATGGAGGCTCAAGAGGCTGTCAAACAACAGGAACTGGCGTCCAAGGAGCAGTCGCAGTAGATGTCCAATAGATTCAGAAGAGCTGCAGAGTCGGCAGACTGGCACAGAAATCTGATGGGTGATAAACTCTGAGTAGATAATAATTTGTGTGGACAGTAAAGAGCAATGCAGTTAAAGTCCTGATGTTTGGCTGAGTAAGAACCAGAGCTGATAAACTGGTGGGACAGAGTTGGTCATCTTTTCTTCTGGTCCCAACCAGGTTCATCAACTCTTTGACAGCTTGATTAATCATTGTGTTATCAGTAAGGTTTACATCTATTGGTTGTCAGTTTTTTGTTTGTGTGTTTGGTTTTGTGATATGATAAAGACCTGAGAGCTTCCTCATTTGTATTATTGCTATTGTATTTTGGCATAAACACATGAAACAAATGGCTTTTGCATTGAAAGATTTTGCTGAATTAAAGCAGCTGTAGTCACTATTGTGTTAATTTTCTGACAGTCACAAAAACATTCTTAAATTTTGATTTATTGAACAGAGACGGGGCAATACATGGTACACTTCTCAAAAACCAGTAGTCTTCAGTTATAAAAATAAACACTCTAAACACCCTAACTGGTATTTGTTTTTGCACTGTACTTGCACCTTCTCGCCTTCAATAACGTCTTCCTCTTTGTGTGACTATGAAGAAAAAGTCAAGCGCAGCATAGAAAAGCAGCTAATGAGGAAGCCAGTATTGTCTTTAACTCCCATATTTTTCTTTATTACCCCATTATAAAGCTCTTGACACAAACCAGTCATTTCTGTACAAACACTGCTTCTAAAAAACAAAAGGAGTGGCCGTGAAACCATGAAAATACTGTACAAAACAACATGGGCATGACTGACAACGGAGAGGTGTGGCACTTTAAAGGTTAGCTTATGTACGTATATGTTCATATTGAAACATCTTGAAAAAAGCAATCTATTTCTCTTTTGATTCAAAGTGCAGTTTTCTTTGTTGGGTTTTTTTCTTAACCTCACCTCAGCTTCTGAAGGTATATCATTTTGACTGCTGGAAGGGAAAACTACCCAACTATTATGAAAATATGTAAGTAAAAAAGTAGCTTCATCTTCTTTTCTGATCTGGCATGTAAAACAGGCTCCTCAGTAGCTTTCAAGTTTGACACGACCGCCATCTCCCTCGCTGACAAATCGCTTTCGGCCTCTGCCAACAGAAAAAAAAAAAGTTACCACAGGATTATTTAAGAGTATAACTGATTTGTTTAAATATTTACGGATGAACACATAAAGCAGGAAAGATGCGTGTGTACGTAACATTTTCCTCGGCTGTCCAGTGGAGTCGACTTACCGAGACGGACAAAGATCCCTGAGCTTTTCATCAATGATTCCCATCATGAAGCTCTTGTCAACAAATTGCTCCAAAATGAAGTACGCCCGGGGAACATCAATGTTGATTTCAGAAATGTCCACATAAACTCTTTCATAGCCCTGTGGGGGAAAAAAAAAAAACATGAATTCAAAGCACCATCTTAAAGTAGACTGGTGAACAAAATCAGGTGATATGTGCAGTACACGGGTCAAACAGGAGATGGCGCGGTACCCTTCTCATTTGGTCCGCGGTGATGATAGAGGAAGCAGAGAGAGATTTCAGTAGCAGCAGAACCATTTTTAATGTTTTATCTCCTTTGGATTCCAACACCATAACTATTGCCTGAAGAGGAAAAAAAAAAAACAAATTTACAGTTTTGCACCAGATCTCATTAGTTCATGCTTCTCTGTTTGTTTGGTGCATTAAAGGACTATTCCGGCGATTATGAATGTTTGAGCCCAATATGTACAACATTCATGTGTTACCTTACTGACAACCAGTTTCAAAAACATAAAACCATATTTAGGTTAAGATTATTATTAATCTCCAATGGGGAAATTGGTTTATCACCTGTACTTAAAGACTTTACAAACAAGACCAAACACTTCAAAAACCATTCAGCAAACCGTAAAAATGCCACAAGCAAGAGAAAAGGTATAGGTAAAGACAAATACCGCTTATATTCTATAAAAAGTACCAATAAGAAAAAAATTGATACAAGTAAAATCGTCCAATATTTAAAAAAATAAAAGCACCAATAAAAGAAAAAGAAAAAAAAAAACNAAAAAAAAAAAAAAAACAGCCATTGCTATGACTAAAAACCAAATGTCACAGCAAGGAGAAAAATATTTATTATTTTTTATTTATATAAATAAATAAAAACTATTATTGTTATTATTATTATTATGTATTTGCCTTATTTAAAAAAAAATATTATTTTTTATTTTATTTATTATTATTTTTTATTTTTAGTTTATTTTTTTATTTTTCCAAATGATATCCCTAATCTAATCTAATTCAATGTGATTTTATTTTTGTATTTACTGTCCATTGATTATTGTTTGTTGTATCATTGTGTGCTATCTGCACACACAATCTGCACACGCAATCCTACCACGTGTTAAACACTTTGATAAACAGAAATAAAATAGCCAAATCTATTTATATTTGTATTAAAGCCTAATTTCCTTCATCAAGTGGCATTGACTGCTTAGTTTTTTTATTTTTGGGGATACATCCACAGGGCAGCTTTCCATGGAGGATGTTCCCACCATGATTCTATGCAAACCCAAACTTCTCCCACTTAAATCAGTCACCCTGGAGAAGCTGGAGAAGATGCAGATGGAGGCTCAAGAGGCTGCCCCTCAGGGATAATAAAGATTTCCTTGATCTTTCAAAATCAAATGTTCAGGTGATACGTCCACCTTAAAATTAACATCACGCTCATTTTAATTTCTCAGCAAAACCCGTTTTCTCCTGGGACTATATTTCCTTGCAGAGACATACATCGTCTTCTGTGCAGCTCCGTGTTGAAGTTACTTTGGTAAAAAAAAAACAAAAAAAAACAACCCTAATAGTCATGTTGTTACTGTGATGGTTTATGTATTTCGAGGTGTTTTAAGTCTCTAAAAAGTTGATTTTTGTTGATTTACAAGTTCTGGAAGCCAATGGAAGCTGAAGCCAATGGCAGTCTGGAAGGCAGGTGAAATTTACTGGTAAAGTAGTATATTTTTGGAAATGGTTGTGAGTTATGTAACATGATCAGAGATGATTTATTCATGTGATTTATTTAGACTGGGTTTGGGTTCTCTTGGCTTCGGCCTTTTACCTCGTACACGAACTCGTGGTGGAAATGTGGGACTTCCAGCTCTCTCAGGCACCGCTCAGCCTCACTGTCGTCTCCAGACAGGATGTATTCCTTCAACAGCAGGTTCATCTGACAAACAACATCAAGATGTCAGATTTAAAAACCGTTTTAATATCAGCTAAAAAGAAACAACCAGTTAGCTGTTAGCATCATGAATTTACTGAATCCGTTTGAGGCTCTTTACAGGAAACTATGATGCTTCTGTGGCTGTTAATCATTTTCTTTTAAAACAAAAAACTAACTATATAAAGAGGAAATATCTACAACGGTGTATTAGGGTAATATAAGACAAAAAAAAAAAAAAANAAAAAAAAAAAAAAAAACAAGGGGGACATTATTTCAAGTTTTCAAAGTCACAAATCTGCCAGTTTAAAAACTTGCAAATGTGTGGGGTTTTTTTGCAAGTACATGACCTTATTAAATTAAACTTTTCCATCGGATTATCGAAAATAATCAAATTATCATAAGCATACAGACTTTTAAAACTGGCAAATTTTTGAGTTTTAAAATTCACAAATTTGCGAGTTTAAAATCTCGAAATAATGCCTCCTCAGTTGTTTTTTTTTTTGTCTTACATGGCCCTGTGTGTGTGTGTGTGTGTGTGTGTGTATGTGTGTGTGTGTGTCCTCTGAAGCCTGTTTTGATGAGGCTTTACCTCTTTGATGAGCTGGATGACAGGTCTCTGGCCGCCGCCCATCCCCCACTGGTTGTCGATACGAAGACCTCCCATACTCATCTTCAGCAGCACGGCCGCCCGGTCCAGCGCCGCCCTGCACGACAAAGACAAAGTGACTTCTGTTGATTGAATTTTGCTCTGAATGGACTTTTTCCATGTCAAACCAACTGAAACAAGCCATAACACAAGTATTTAGTCTCTGATTCGGACCAGTCACACACCATTTTTTCCTCAGATGATGTGTGTAAACCAATAAAACTGAAAGTATCCTCAAACTTAATATTTCTGTCTGCATAACCTCAAAGCTGAGATTCTTCTGTGCTTGCATAACCTCCTGGACACACCAGGAAATGAAAGTTTCTTATGTAAGAAAGCAGCGGCCGGTATGATCTCACTAAAACATCCTCTGAAGATTCCTGAAAAATGAAGAAAGAGCTGGAGCCCAGCCAGCAACAACATACCTGGTGTGTTCACAGTCGACTCTGCCTTTGTAGCTCTCGATGTAGCTCTTGGACAGGATTTGGTCGCTAACACCTCGTGCAATGAACTGACCAACCAGCTGCAAGAAAAAAAAAAAAAAAANAAAAAAAAAAAAACACAAAAGCATGAACGCTTACTTTGTGCTTTTCCAACCAACTTTCTGCTTCTCAAACTGGTTATGTTCAGTATACGGTCCTTTAAATTTTTCCATAAACGCAGGTCTTCTTTTGGGACTATATTCCCCGGTGGAGGCATACATTCACTCCACGCTTTTTATTGAGCTTAAACACTAAAATTACATAACTTCTAAAAAAACCTGAATACACGTCTTGTTGGTGATGATGGATTACCTATCCCAAGAACGTTTACAGTATCAACAAGTTGATTTTAATAGCAGAATGAACTGAAACCAATGGAGGTCTGGAAGGTAGGAAAAACATTTTTAATTCACCATTCCAGCAGTATGCTTTGGGAAATGATTGTCAGTAATGTTACGTGTATGAAAATTGAGTATATTCAGCTCAAACATGGAAAATGGATGGTATGGTCCTTTAAAACCCAACCTGATCATTTCCTGGTGTATCATACTGTGATTTAGGTGAGAATCAAGTCAGAAATACGCCGTTTTCAGTCGCTGAAAACTGTAAAATGTGGTTAACATTTCCTTCTGCAGCAGGAAACAAAACAACTTTCTGATGTCTGGCTGAGAAATGTCAGTCAGTCATCTTATTTTTCAATCATAAAGGTATTTTCCACAAAGTTTGGCAAAAACTAAAAATTAGGCATGTTTGCTGTATAAATATTAAATGAATAAGCAAAGAGCTACATTCATTCTATGACACATTACATGTGAAATGTTGTCATTTTTAAGAACTGAAGGCTCCTCAAAAACACCGACGTGACGGAGAGCCTCATGAGCACGTGTGTATGTGTGTGTGTGTTTGTTTACTGCTGCGTGAATGCATGATTTAGAATTGTAAAAAGAGGAGTGTGTAGAAAGTAATAATGCTTCTTTAAAGGACTATACCACCAGTGATGGTGCATGTTTGAGCCCAAAATATATACAATCATGTTATGTTACTACCAACCATTTCCCAAAATATGCTACTTTAAAGGTAAATTTTAGATTCTTTTTCCAACCTTCCAGACTGTCAGTGGTTTCAGTTCATTCCAGTACAACATAAAAATCAACTTGTAGAGACTTGAAACACGCTTTAGACATGTAATCCATCACAGTAAACAACACATCTATTAGGTTTTTTTTGTCTATTTAACCGATCAAACATGGAGCTGCACGGGAAACGATGTATGCCTCCGCCAGGAAAAATAGTCCCAGGAGAAGACAGCTTTTACTAAGAAACTGAAATGCTGTGCCTTCTACAATTGTGCAAAAGTGTTAGAAGGCAAAACACTGAATTTTAAGGTGAGTGTATCACCTGAACATTTGATTTTGAAAGATTAGGAGATCTGACACAATCATAGGAAAACTAAAATGCAGTTTTATGTTTTGGAAATTGGTTATCAGTCATGTAACATCTATTCAGATTTTATATATTAGGTCAAACATGCATGAATTGCTGGTATGGCCCTTTAAAATGACAGAAAACCAAGAGAGGAGGACAGAAATGAGAGAGGGAGGGAGGCGGAGGGAGAGAATGAATAACGCTTTGAGCCTCCTACGCTGAGCCAGCATTTTACCAGCACAGACAGACAATGGCCAGAGATCTGATCATCTGTGCAGCCTGAAAGAAACAGCTGAAACACACACACACACAGAACCAGACGTTCTGCAGAACATCTCCGGTTTGTGCACCATTTTCACGACAGATGCTGCCATCTACACAAAATATATCTGCAAAAATTCAAATGAGAGTGCTTGTGCACGCTGGGATGAGCACAAAGCAGCTGCAGCTTTCCATGAGTACGGTCAGAAAACGGTTGGTGTTACGGCTCTCCTGCTCATGACGCCACTGATCTAACAGTCAAAGCTGCTCTAACGCTGTTCTGGTGATAAGATCCTAAAGATACACAAGAGGGAGGATGAGGCGGGTGTAGCTGCAGGAGTTTGCCTAATGTAAATTTTGTGTACATTACATATGGAAACTTGTCTTTCTTTACTGTTGAAATATTGTTATAACATCTGACAATCCAGGCGAGAAATGAGGCCATTTAGTTCAACGTTCCTCTTAAAACTGAAACCTGCCGCAGCACGCCGTGTGCTGAAGTTGGATTTGTATTAGGAAGTCATGAATTCACAAAACTTCAGCTGAAATACTGCAGGTATACTCATGCAAACACACCCAGGCCTCACCTGCGGGGCTCCGGGCGTGTCCAGCATCAGATCCGGGAGTTCTCGGAGCAGTTTGTGGAAGGAGTTTTCCACGTCGCTGCGGGTCAGAACGGGCCCGCACAGGTCAGCCAGCAGCCTGGAGGTCAGCTCACGGTGGCTGGCTTTGGCCTCCAGCGCCAACGACACGGCCAGCATGGGCACCTCGCTCCGCATGGGCCCCAGGTTCAGCTCCGCCAACAGCTCCTGATGTGGAGACGGATTCGCAGGTTTGATCTTGACATTTGCAGCATTATGTGCGTTACTGTGATATTACTGTATGCAGATTTCTGCTTCTGTCAGCGATCAGAAACTTACAGCAACTTCATTGGTGTCACCGTGCTCAAAGTACTCCTGCACTATGGGCGTCAGGGTTTTCTCAAAGTCCCTCTCATCCAGCGGAGGAACCACCGTCTCATACACACAGTTCTTCTGTCAAACCCAATCCCAAAATTAATATTTAAAACAATCGCATCCTGAAAATATATATTAAAAAAAAGAACACAACTGCATCCAGAAAATAATATTAAAAAAACAAAAAAAAACAAAACTCAATCGCTTCCCAAAATTAATATTAAAAAAAAAAAAAAAAAAAAAAAAAAAAAAAAAAAAAAAAAAAAAAAAAAAAAAA
>VXCM01006917.1:41617-98169 GCA_014773175.1 Lucifuga dentata
ATTTAAAAAAAAAAAAAAAAGCAAAACACAATTACATCTCAGGTCTGATGTTTGAATAAATATGAACGACAAAAACATGAAAATGCTTCAGTTCCACATTTTACTGCCTCAAAGCTTCAAAATGCTTCACTGTAATCTGAATTTATATTAAAGATAAATATAACTCTACACACATAAATAACACCAATGCTATGTTCTGTGCACAGAAAGGAAAACATGTAGACGTTTCTATGATTTTTTTAATGCATCATATTAGATTAGATTTTATTTTATAGTGTTATATATTACATTATTTACTGTATTATTCAGAGGTATGTAGGAATAATCCAGTCACCTGAGCATCATCATAGTTGGGGTCTTTCTCATCCACCTCCTCTGGCTCGTACACTTCCCCCGATCGACCCCACACACCTTTGCCTCCAGCTCCACCTGAGGTCAAAGGTCAGTAACAATCAGCATGTGATGCCTGACATCAGGATCGCTCACCTTCATGCAATACTGCCAAAACATTTTCATCTACAGCACATGGAGGCACATATATCTGGTTAGTTTTACAGCTTCTGACAGGTTTATTAGTGCAGCACTCATGGTCTCTACTGAACAAGAGCTTTTCAAAACACAATACTGTCTTGCTAGGACGTCCCTGAAAGACGAACCCTGAAAGACAGATTCAAAAGCCTTTTCGCAGCAAATGCGGAGACGACTTCCTGTGTCACAATACTGAGACATGAAAATACAGTGATGATGCTTTTCTGGAACATTTTCAGTCTTCTCAAGAGTTTTTCTTATTTTATGAAAAATAAGACTTATTGAGGTTATATATTCTGTGTATATATTTGGAGAAGACGACAGTTCTTATGTATCACACAAACAAACATCTGCTGGCTCTGAGTTTAGCACCAACAGACTGCAGACAATTTAAGAAGGAAACAGCAGAGCAGCTTGTGTGTCATGTTTTAAAGCATCTTAAGTCTCAGCCAGTATGTGACATATTCTACGCTGCTATATTTAACTCGCCCCACGCCGACCCACTCAGCACGAAAACACAGCGTACTTCACTTCTGCACGTCCACGGCTTCGCCTTCCAAAACTGCCATGCATGAACTTTTAATGTGGGAGGATGGAGCTCGCGTTGCAGGAGACGGCTGGCTGTTACGTAACCGCAGAAACAGACTGGCACCGTGCCAATGCAAACGATGCTTGTTCCAGCTCCATGGCAACAGAAAAGTGGCTGCGCTACCGGTGCTTTTGTTGCTGCAGGCTCGTGCAAACGGGAATTAAACGCTTAGGAGCTGCAGCGAACGATGGCGAGAATCTCAGGAAATTATGATGCATTGTGACTTCTGATGTGTCACAGATTAAAAGTAGTCAGGGAAAAATGGCTTAATAACTTCGGCTTCATATTTAAACTGGAAAAGGAATCATTTTATTATTATTATTATTATTATTATTGATTTCTGCAAGATTTTGTCAAATGTAGTTATCAGCGTGGGACCTTATAATAAGCTATCATCTAACCTGAAACACAAAATCTAACTGATAAATTCATTTCAAACATAAAAAAATTTGATGTAAACCTTAAATCGCTTTAAAGGACTATACCACCCATTTTGTGTTTTGCATGTTTGAGCCTAATATATTCAATGTTCATACATGTAATGTTACTGACAATCATTTCCCAAAGCATACTACTGGAACGGTGAATTAAAAATGTTTTTCCTACCTTCCAGACCTCCATTGGTTTCAGTTCATTCTCTATTAAAATCAACTTGTTGATACTGTAAACGTTCTTGGGATAGGTAATCCATCATCACCAACAAGACGTGTATTCAGGTTTTTTTAGAAGTTATGTAATTTTAGTGTTTAAGCTCAATAAAAAGCGTGGAGTGAATGTATGCCTCCACCGGGGAATATAGTCCCAAAAGAAGACCTGCGTTTATGGAAAAATTTAAAGGACCGTGACTTCATAAGGCTGTGTAACTATTAGCAGGAGAAACATGGATTTTTAAGGTGGGTGTATCACTTGAATATTTGATTTTGAAAGATTAAGAGATTTAGCAAAATATCAGGAAAGCTGAAATACGGTTTTATCCTTTGGGAAATGATTGTCAGTAACGTAACATGTATGAAAACTGAATATATTAGGCTCAAACATGCAAAATATGGTATAAGGTATGGTCCTTTAAGTCATTTTTTTCCTAACCAGCTTCTGGCACCCACACGCCCCATCACAATTATTATTCAGCAGCTAGTGGAAATTTCCACAGAAGCCTGGCTGAGCAGATGGCAAGCAAAGAAACGAGTGCATTTAAACGGGTATAAGCTGCTCAAAATCAGCGTGACGCTAGTTAGCTGCTAATTAGCTTGTAGCTGCTGGATGAAAAGTCACAGCAGATCCAAAGTGATAAATTCCCATAGAAATATTATTAACCTATGATACTGATCAGAAAAAGCTTTAAAAATTTGAAAAACAGAGTTATTTTATCACTTTGGTAGCATGTGCAAAAATTATAAAACATCATATTTCCATCTAACAACTTTTATTTTTTTAATTAAACTGTTGAAGCATGGTACCTTTCTTTGGAAGGCCTCTGCCTTTGCCAAGCCGTGACTTCCTGTCCAGCAGCTTGCTCTTGGGACTGGTGGGTGCCGCCGAGTTTCCCCTGACCGAGTCACCGTTATCGCTGAGCGAGTCGCCCCTGCCCGAGTCCCTGGAGGAGTTCTTCCTCAGCCGCCGCTTGGCCTTGGCCTTCAGACGAGCCTCCTGGATGCTGCTGATAGATGGGGGCAGCCAGTTGCCGTTGATCTCGTTGATGTTCTTGTTGGAGGTCACCGCTCCTCCGTTATCTTCATCGCCAGACACAAAGGAGTCGCTCAGGTCCTCAGCCTCTGTGGGATTACAAGCAAAAAGAGAGAATGTGTTTTACTTGACCAATATTTGACCAGAGGGACAAGACTTCACCCTGACAAGTACGGCTGAAGCTCATTCCTCCATTTTTGTTATATGTCCTCTCTAGAGCCTAAAGACATTTTTGCATTTAAACTTTTGTTTGGAATTTGGCTTTGATTTACAAAAATCATCTTCCACCGATAGAATTACAAAGTTTGGCTTCAAACCTCGCTATTTCTGCCAAGCCTTAATAACAAACAGGCCTTCAAAACGGCAACATGTCTGCAGATGTTAGAAGAAAAACGAGGCTTCACCAGCAGCAGGAATCATGTATAAATAACCACAATTCACTCAACAATAAACTGCATATGAGATTTAATTTGTATTGTGGCTGTTTTTATTATCTCATGACTTACTAACCAATCCCAATAACCTGTACAGTACAGGCCAGAAGTCTGAGGCCAGATTTAGCATGAGCAGACTGTTACGTTAATCCAAAATGATGTGGGAGAAGGCAGACAGCAGGAATAGAATGTTAAAACACATCAGGAAGCTGCACTAATACAGACTGATGCCTTCATGAAAAATCATTTCTGTAGCCAGAGTGGCTTCATGATGTGAGAATGTTGATTAATTCTTCTTAAAAACTAATTACCTACAGTTATTTTATGTATTTTTGTCATTTCCTGTGCAATGAATTGTAAAACAAACAGTGTTTTAATGATTTTAAAAAAAAAATCTCAAACTTCTGGCCTTTAGCATATATACAGTAAGTAGCTCACTGTATATACCTTTACATATTGATATTTACACTATTATTGCATCTGTCGTGTTCTTATTATATGGACTATCACTAGTAGTAGTTTCAGTTTTTGCACGACCACGACTTGCACAATGTACTAGTACATTATGTACACTATGCACACAACACCAGTTAACAGGATATAATGATTATGTCCTTTTTTTGTGAATTTCTGTTTTTATATATTATAATTTCTATTATGTTACATATGTTACTTATTCACTAAGTGTTTGTATGTGTTTTTATTAACTTTTTGTGGAATACAGCTGCAACAAGAAAACATGTTCTATCTTTTTTTTTCTTTCTTTTTTTTTTTTTTTNAAAAAAAAAAAAACAAAAAACATTAATCTCTAATTGAGAGGAGATGCTTTTTACCAGATTTAGCTAACAGCTAATTTTCATCTGCACCTGGGCAGGTAAACATAAAATAGATGACCATAATACACAGATACATAACATCATACATCAGCACACTAATACACAATCACTTTACACAACCCCAAGTTTCAAAACAGAATAAAATGTCATTCATTATCAAAAGGCAAATTAATCTGACATGCCTGCTGGCTAAGAATCCCTTTTTTTAACCATGTGAAAAAGAATAAAAACCTGTGCAAGTTTTCATCTCAGCTGGAAGTTATTCCATATTTAAAGGCCTTAAATGAGAAAGTAGATTCTGTCTTCCTATTTAAAGTCTTTACGCTGGCTTCCTGTCAGTTTTCGTGTTGATTTTAAGATTCTTTTATTGGTTGTTAAGGCACTGCAATTTCTTGCACTAAGATATGTATCAGAAATGCTTTCGTTATGAAGCAGTCAGACCTGTGGAGGAGCTGAAAACGTTGATATTTTTAAACGCAGACTTAAAACCTATGTTCAGCTTGGCTTTCATGTAGTGTTTTATGATTTTATATTTTAATTTTATCTAACTTGTTTGATCTTAAATTATGTAATTTTAATTAACTGTTATCAATATTTTGTGTTTATTGTGTCAATCACCCGTGAAGCACTTTGGGTTGCATTTACGTGTATGAAAGGTGCAATATAAATAAAGTCTGATTGATTGATTGATTGATTGATGGATTAATCTGCAGCATCCACAACAAGTGGCTCAACTTCAAATCTGATGTTCAGCGTGTGATTTCTTGATGCACATCGCTGAACCTGCAGGCAGAAGCAGAAAGAAGAAAGCGTTTCCGTCTGAAAAGCCCTGAGACCCACAGACACGACAGCTGATCAGCCTGGTTTCCACTCACCCACGGGGTTTGCCTTCAGCCAAGCCGCGCAGTCAGTTGCCATGTTTTTACAACAGAAAATATATTTTGCAGCGGAACAAAACTTCCAAAAAAGGTACCTGCAACAGTGAAAGAAAAAGCGTAAATGTTTCACGCAGACGGTGGAAACACGACCAGACACGCAGCTCCTCTCCGTCCGCAGCCCACACTGTTGGTAAACAATGGCTAAGGCTAGCTAGCTAGCTAACTGTCAGCGAAAAACAGCTGCGTCAAAAAGGCGAGCCTCCCTCCAGAACATTTAGCATTCACAGCAACGACAAATCCATTATTACTTTTATGTACAGGTGCAAATACAGGTGGTTACACTTCTTTTTTTAGCCATTATCTCACTTCGCTGACTCGCCATTTCTAAACGTCAGTAAAACAATAAAAACTGCGTCTGTGCGAGCTACACGGAACAGCTGTTCTAATCTTTTATCGACAACAACGTCATTTAAAACGTGCATTTTCCATCTCGTTTGCTCTCTACATTATCTAAATAACTCACATAAAATCACTGACCGTCTGTGTGTGTGTGATCCAAAAGCTCCAGATTCTGACACGAACGCTGGTGTGTTTGTTTTATCTACCCAGCAACTCCGGCACTTAATCCTGTGTTTTCCTTATCTGATTGGCTGATGGATGTGGGTTTTTAAAAGCAACGGACCAATCAAAATACAGCAAAGGGTTTTCTTCTGGCATTTTCTATGTAACCTATCTGGGTATGAAGTGCTGCCTCCTAGCGGTTGTGTTGTGGAACAGCTCTTTCTATTATGGAGATTTCAAACTTTTATTCATTTTTACAAGCATGATGGAAAATTTATTATAATGGTGATAATGACTAATTATTCTTTAACTTTGCCTAATTGTTTTATAAAAATGTTGTTTTAATCAAAGCAGAATCAATCTGCAGATTATGCACGTTATGTTCTCTAAACCCACAGTGTGAGAAACTTAGATTGGATGAGTGTGAAAATATCATTAATAAAAAGGATATTTAGTTTGGAGAAGTGTAGTGGGAACTTTAAAAAGTCAAACTGAGTTTAGACATTTTGACATCCAGTTTTAGTTTTAGCACCCACACGAGTGTGTTTTTTTTTTTTAACTCCACACTTGGGGGAGCTCTTGACCAACTGTGCTGGTCCTACCATCCAGGATGTTTTAGAATTAAGATTTTTTTTTTTTTTTAAAGATATATTTACTTTGTTTTACATATATATTCTTATAGAAATTCTTGTAGAATTTCTTTTCAGATTTTTTTTTCTAGAATCAACAATTTTTAAAAATTGAGTTAAAAACAAAACAATCTTTCCAGAATGAAGAAATGGAGGACTTCAGAGTCCAGAGGCAAAAATATAGTGGAACATGTGACATAAACAATTTTCTAAAAATGATTTGTTTTATTATTTATTCATTGCTTATTATTACCTTTTTAAAGAAAGTGGAGCCAGATTCTTCAAAATGTTTATTCAAGTTTTATAGCATCAGAAAAATCATATGAAAAGTTTATTAAAAGGAAAAACAAACACTATTTTTTGATGATGGAGGATCAGCATTCACAGTGTACAAAACAGAGTTTGACTTGATAAACCTGCTGAAACAATCCCTGTTACATGAAATATTGCTTATTTAACTTTGGTAAATTAAACAATGGTCCAGTTTAAGGGTTATTAAGGCATTATAGTACATATTACGACAGTTGGGGTAGTATTTTGAATTTAATTAAATAGGAAAAACTGAGAGAAAATAAGATTGTTTGCATAGTAAGTAATCCAATAATTTACATTTTGACCTGACGGTGCACAAACACACAGACATAAAAACAAAAAATGCAAAGGCCTCCACAGCCCTCAGGTATCAATAAAAACATACATATTGTGTACTCAGATGTACACTGAAATTTGTTAAATAAATGCAACAAACCTGAGAATCTGCCTCAGTTATTTAACTGAGTAAAATCATTCTTTGGCACAAAATTTCAAGTCATTTTGTACCTGAAAATGTATCATCACGTATCAGCGAGTCACATCACTCGTACCGCGTGTTTCCTCTTAAAAATAATTAGATATCATGACAAATACATTTCCAGTGCAAAGAAATAACAAATGAAATTTATCACACCAATGCAGTGAAAACAACTTTGATGTCATATAGTATCAGCCAATTAAATAAACCGTAGGAAAACTGCTTCACAACATGAAAAAAAAAAAAATACAATATGCAATTAAATACAGAAGCCTGTTATAAATTACACCTGTATGTACAAAATTGAGAGCATCTATGGCTGAGATATTTCTAACTTCCCTCCCCAACAAACAGACATGCAATTTTCCAATTTTCCATTTTTAGCTTCAGCGAGTCAAATTATTCATGTTGAGGATGCAAAAAGCACAGGAAGCTTTCCCTGCTGTTTGATAACATGTACAGGAGGTCAGAGGTCAAGCTGTTGTCACAGTGAAGATGAGGATTCAGCGAACGTGCCCAGTAGACTTTCCTGTGCCAGCTGGGACAAGTATTTCTGTGAGACGACAGAAAAATCACAATTTATTACCCAATTCATACTTTGAACCATTATTTGTGAATAATTCTACCTACTTAGTTCCATTGGATTTAAACTGTTTTTTTTTTTTTTTTTTTTNTTTTTTTTTTTTTTTTTTTAAGAGAGATTGGAACAAGAGTGTAGCAACATGCTAAATGATAAAAATACAGACAATCATAAACAGTCCTGTAGACGCGGTTATGAATAATTAAGCAGTTTCAGAGGATCAGCAAGTTAAAAAATGGGGGAAAAATCCTGAGTTAATATTTTGGTGGAGTGTTTTAAAGTTTTAGTGTTGATGAGCGTTAGCATCCACAGATTTACATGCTGTTTCCGAGATTTTTATGTACAGGTACTGTATGTGTAAAATGAGGGGAAATGCACTGAAGCAATGACATTTAACATAAAGTCAAAAACTCTGGAAAACTTTATCTTTATTTAGTCAAAAATATGTAATAGTGATTTACAAAAGACAATAACATGGCTCTGATAAAGACTTAGCGTTTATAATTAGCAATTAGCATTGGTCATAATGTCTTGCTAGGCTTTAAGTGATTGAAGCTGAGAATCAAATATATTTTCAATGAAAGTTAATGATGTCAGATTCTAAAACATCACAAAATCTAACGTAAAAAGGCAAAAATATCAATGTCCAAAAGCCAAAATTTAAAAAAAGATAATTCTGAATCTGCTTTAGTCAAATAAATTCCTGCTGAATAACATACAGTATATCCATAATTAAAATGCCATTAACATAAAGAATAACTGTAAAATAAAGTTTAACCCTTTAAAAGCTTAGACTTTCTTTGTGAGTACTGAGTAAAATTTATGGTTGAAAATAAAGACAAAAAGCAGTTAAAAAGCAGACGGAGCTTTGACTGACAGCACAAGTGTGTAAAACTTTTTTTCTGTTGGAATGTAACGGAGGAATCGCTGCTTCTGGCTGCTTCAGCTGTGCTGCCCAGGAAACGCAAGACAGCCCGCCGCTCAACGCCAAGCATCAGAAACCCGATACAGCTGCAGCTTCATGCATATGTGTATGTTTGAGTGTGTGTGTGTGTGTGTGTGTGTGTGTGTGTGTGCNCTGCAGCTTCATGCATATGTGTATGTTTGAGTGTGTGTGTGTGTGTGTGTGTGTGTGTGTGTGTGCACGCGCAAACATATGCACCATGCTGAAAAAATTAAATTCTCTCATCTAATATTGACTTATGGGATGAAATTTAAGAACATTTTGGATTTGTAGTGAAGCTGGAAGGAAGTTAAACAAATAAAATTTCATAGAAAATAACTTTTGATGAGCTGAGATGGCAAATTCTTCCCCAAATACACGTGTGTAAAAATGACATATAATTTATTCACCATGTGACGGATGGTTGAGTTAATTTGATGTCACGGTTTCTTACATTTTTTTTCTCATATGAAAAGGTTTTTAAGGAGTTTTTCCTCGTCTTCTCAGAGGGTTTGGGTTCGGTTGGGAACAGTTAAAATGTCGTAAAGACGTCGTAGGTGATGTTAAACAAACGACTGGATTTTAAGTGACTTTTGCAGGGTTGGAGAGAGAATTATGCTCACAGCCTCAAGAATCATCAGCATGAAACTCGCTGAAAAAACTGGGCTTGAAAATCTTCAAAGACCCGTCGCATCCCGCTAACTCTGTCCAAATTTCTCTCTTTGGGAAAAAGGCTCAAATCTTCCCCTCAAAGACGAGCAGACACGGGTTTTAAATGATTCTCAGGACTTATTTTTAATTGTTCCTTTTAGCTGTTATGATTGAACTTTATGCTAAATGTAGTTTTGCTTTGATTTTTAATTTAGTAGTTTTCAGGTGTTAGCTATTTTACTGCTAATTATGTGCAGTAAGTGACTGTTTGTTTACTATCAGCTGAGACAAATTCTGATCAACTGAGGTGACATGGCAATAAAAGTTTTGTATTTTGTTGTATTTTGTTTTCTTACTTTTCTTAAATACGATCACCTGAACAAGTCTGGAAAGTTACAGTACGCAAGTGCAGAGACAAACCCAGCAACAAACCTGGCAACAAACCCGGTAACAAACCCGGCAACAAACCCAGACAAACCCGGTAACAAACCCGGCAACAAACCCAGATAGGTTACATAGAAAATGCCAGAAGAAAACCCTTTGCTGTATTTTGATTGGTCCGTTGCTTTTAAAAACCCACATCCATCAGCCAATCAGATAAGGAAAACACAGGATTAAGTGCCGGAGTTGCTGGGTAGATAAAACAAACACACCAGCGTTCGTGTCAGAATCTGGAGCNAAACTCGGTAACAAACCCGGCAACAAACCCAGACAAACCCGGCAACAAACCCGGCAACAAACCCAGACAAACTCGGTAACAAACCCGGCAACAAACCCAGACAAACCCGGCAACAAACCTGGCAACTGGTGGCGTAATATCCTGATGGATCAGGATCAGGATTGGATCAGATACACCAACCAGCAGAACCCACAGCACAGTGGTGTTCTAACCTTTTCCCAGCATCGGTGTGATCGGCTATGGGTTAGGGTTTACTTAGGGTTAGTGAGTTAGGGTTTACTTAGGGTTAGTGGGTTAGGGTTTACTTAGGGTTAGTTGAAATATTAAATCACAGGTTGGTGGAAGTTTATTGTAGGGTGCTGATGGGTGCTGATGGGTGCTGATGGGAGGCTGGCGTTAGCTTGGACTCAAGCACCAGCGCTCCTGAGAATCGTCTGGGGTTGGCTGGTCGGCGTGTTCGTACCTGCAGGTTTCGGTAGTGCGTGGTGCTGCGGCAGTGCGCAGTCTTGGCGGCGTCCTCGCTGGTGTAGAAAAGTCCACACAGCTTACAGAAGAAGCCCGTCCTCGGCACGATGAACTCCACTCCTATTGGACAGCAAACGCAACAAGCAGAGAACAGCCAATCACAAAAATGAGTCTGAGTTTCTCCCCCAAAAATAAAAAAAATAAAAATAAAAAACAACAACCGGCAAAATTTATTTTAATAATAACAGAAAGAATTACAAAAATTGTTTCATGTTTCTGTCCCTAATGCAACAACATATTAGAATAATTATACTGAAAACCTAAACTGGAAGAAAATTTGGTCCTTTGAGCAAAAATTCATTTTAACTAATAAGTCTCTTTTAAGTTGATTCACAAATTTAATCCTGTAAATTATTTTCATTTTAAATGTAATTTAAAAATTGCATCGATATAACTTGTTCTTCCTGTGAGCTGCAGCCTGAAACGGTTCCTTTATTTTATCAGCAAACACAAGGACATTAAATCATTTATTAAAATAACATCACTCAAGAGCTCTCCCTTTCCTTCAAAAATATAATTTTGGGCTTTCATAACTATTCTGATATAAATAATAATGCATTCTTTTTGATAAATTGATTTTGTACATGGCTAAATTTTCAGATAAAAAACCTCGTTTACTTATTTAACCTGTTTATAGTATTTTTTGAAGGAAATGGAAGAATATTTATACACAATTACACCATCTACCCATAAAAAAGCTGTCAAAACTATTGATATTTGCAAAAATTACAATACTTCTACATAGAATTTTATATACTGTATCTCCTTTTTAGTCTTATATTAATTATTATTGTTCCCTCACATTTTGTTCTGTATTGTATTTTATGTTCTGAAGGCCTTTACTTATGTTACATTACTGGTTTTTTCAATGCTACTGCTACTACTACTGCTACTGTTACTGCTGCTACTGCTACTGTTACTGCTGCTACTGCTACTGCTGCTGCTGCTACTGTTACTGCTGCTGCTGTTGCTGCTACTGTTACTGCTGCTACTGCTATTGTTACTGCTGCTACTGCTACTGCTGCTGTTACTGCTGCTACTGCTGCTGCTGCTGCTGCTGTTACTGTTACTACTGCTACTGCTACTGTTACTGCTGCTACTGCTACTGCTGCTGCTGCTGCTGTTTGCTATGTAGCAGCGATCAAAACATTTTCTGTGAAACTGAAAATATATAACACCTGGTTTTGACAACATTTATCAGAGAACCTTAAATTACGTAACTCATTTAGAAAAAAAAAAAAAAAAANAAAAAAAAAAAAAAAAGCAGAGTTTTGATCCAATGGTTTTAAAGTGTGTAAGCTGGTTACCAGGCAACTTTGTGATAAAAACCTGCAGACACAAAGACATTTTGGGAGCACACAGAGCAGAAATAGAATGCAGCAGAGCCTGACGTCAGGCTCTGCTGCCATGTGCTTGGCGTGTCAGTCCAGCTCTAATGATAATATAAATACACGTCTCTCAGGGGAACGTTTCACAACCTGCTCTCTGAAACAGGCCAAGCAGCTGATACCAACACTCATCCCCTCCATCCCAGCCAATTAGAGCACTAATGCAACAGATTGTCAGTGCACTTATTAAGGTGAACATGATCACGCTTTATTCTGAGGCTCACGTCTCATGATGCAGCTGAGACAGAGGTTGAGTTTAGTTTAAGCAGCTGGGTTTTATGTATTTGCTTACCTAAAGGGATGCTGTGCTCACTGACGGCCTTGTCTTGCTCACCGGATGGCGAAGGGGCTTCAACCTCTATGAAGATACACAAATTATGACAACAATATGACATGGCAGGATACAGAAAAGTTCTTAAAACTCTTAAAAGAGTTGCAATTAATTTTTTTTTGTTAAAAACTTTAACAGTGTGCAGTAAAAACTTCTATACATGGTATGACGACCCTAGTCTATTTTTTTGTCATGTGTCTTGTGTGAAATTAAATTCATTTATTTAGGCTACAAACACAAACATGAACATTATCAGTCAAAATGCATGAAAAGTTGCTGTAAGTTTTTAAGAAAGTAGGTTGCTACACAAACGCTTAAGGTCTTTTTAGGGTCTATTTTGGAACCTTTACAATTGTCTAATATGCAAAAAAAAAAAAAACCCACAACGATCCACTTCTACTCTTGTTTCAGCAGCACCACTGTGTACACTGAGTGAAAACAGGCCATTTAAAGCATCGTCTCTTTAAAGGACCATAAAGGACGACTGTGCATGTCTGAGCCTAATATATTCAGTTTTTATACATGTTACGTTACTGACAATCACTTCCCAAAGGATAAAACTGTATTTCAGCTTTCCTGATATTTTGCTAAATCTCTTAATCTTTCAAAATCAAATATTCAAGTGATACACCCACCTTAAAAATCCATGTTTCTCCTGCTAATAGTTACACAGCCTTATGAAGTCACGGTCCTTTAAATTTTTCCATAAACGCAGGTCTTCTTTTGGGACTATATTCCCCGGTGGAGGCATACATTCACTCCACGCTTTTTATTGAGCTTAAACACTAAAATTACATAACTTCTAAAAAAACCTGAATACACGTCTTGTTGGTGATGATGGATTACCTATCCCAAGAACGTTTACAGTATCAACAAGTTGATTTTAATAGCAGAATGAACTGAAACCAATGGAGGTCTGGAAGGTAGGAAAAACATTTTTAATTCACTGTTCCAGTAGTATGCTTTGGAAAACGTTACGTGCATGAACGTTGAATATATTAGGCTCAAACACGCTAAATTGATGGTATGACCTTTTAATGCCTCCTCCAAAAAAACCCTCAAGTCTCATTGGTTCATAACATCCGTGACTAAAACACTGAGGCTGGCTAAACGCTCGGCTAGCTGTATACTTTGTGGGTGTGTCCAACCAGATGTGTAGGTGGGTAAATTAAAGCGTGTTACATGTTGACATAAACATGTCACATAAGTAAAGGACCAATCAAAAACGAAGCTCTCAGGTCAGTTCAGGTGGATTTCTATAGGTGTGAATTTACTCCGCATCACATAGCACTATAAAAATGAGAGAAAATATCAAAATATGTCCCCTTTAAATATTAAACGATGTATCCTAACAAGAATTCTGAATAATATAATTTCTTGAAAGAAAATCTGAATTTTAAATATGATGGAAATTTCATGCAGCTGGATCTCAAAGGTGGTTTTTAACACAAACATTTCTTTTTTTTTTTTAAGGAAATGTAGGGATATAGGAGAGGTGTTACCATGGTCGTTTGGGAGGGAAAGATTAAGGAATCACGAAATTGGGAGGAAAGGATTTGGACTTGGAAAGGAATTTTCCTCAGGAGTCTGTCGGGATATTATTTTGTCTGTTTGTGTCATTTTCCTTTTTGTAAAGCAAAAAAAAAAAAAAAAAAAANAAAAAAAAAAAAAAAAAAAGAAAAAAAAAAGAAAAGCAAATTATGCAGTCTACAAAATTTTTAAAGCAAAAACATTTGATTTTGTCTTATAAAACGTACCTTGTTTCAGCACGTCACCCTTGTGTTGCGCCCCGTTATTCACCGTCTGGGATACTTGCTTCACTTCCTGGTTCTTGCTGTCCTCTGACACACTAACGTGGTTTTCCATCGGCTCCTGCGTTGAGCCGTCGTTGGGTTCTTTATTGTCTAAACGTGTCTCCTCCTCCTTGAGCTCCTCGCCGGGGAAATCTCTGATGTCAGAGCTCAGCAGGTCAGGAGCCGCCGGACTGAGCCTCTGAGCCTCAGCGCCGCTCCCTGCTTCTGCTTCTGCTTGGACTCCGGCGTTCCCGTTGGACATCTTCTGGTTAGACTTCTCATTGGACGTCTCCTGTACCTCCGTGGAGGAGGAGGTGGGTGGTGTTACCTGCTTCACCTTCACTTCTTCCTCCACGATCTCCTTGGCGAACTCTTCCAGCTCAGGAAGGTCCGGCTCAATAATGGAATCATCTTCTCCTCCCACTTCGTCCACCGTGACCAGCTCCTCCATGTTCTTTGGATACCAGCAATCTCCGTCAGTGTCGTTTCCACTCTCCCACTCCTCCACCTGAGGACACACAAAAGAAGAAGAAAACGGCTTGGCCATTGCTCTCGCAGCATCAAATGCAGCCATGCTTAGAATGAACCCACTTCTTTATTTTGAACATGAGATGAAGGTCAGAAGTTTCTGCTTACATCCGGTTTGTCCTTCTTACATTCAGAACTCTCTGCTGGTTTGATGCTCTGCTGAGGCAAAACTGATTTTTCTTTGATGGAGTGATCCTGGAAAAACACACAACTTTGTTGCTTAGGTAACAGGCTGCAGCAGGCATCTTATTGTTTGTAGATGACTTATTCAAAAAAATATACCATAAATGCTCAAATAGTGAACGGGCCTGTATTTACCTCAGACAGAAGAAGGCCTTTCTTTTAAATTTGAAGCTATATGAAGCTTAAAGCAGGAAGTCCTTCTTTTCTTTTCTTTTTTCACTTGTTTGTACCGTTCAGCCACAACATTAAAACCATGACAGATGAAATGAATAATGATGCGTTCGACAGACCTCAAAACTCGGATTTTTCCGATTTCCTACTTGGAAAAATGCGTTGGAATGGCGCTTGAAGTCGGAGCTCCGGCTGGGAAACTCAGACCAAAATGATCTACCCTGACTTACCAAGCATGACGTCACTCAACATGGCAGCGCGAGGAAACGAGCTTTATGACTGGAAATGATCAGCTAACAGTGAATAAAGTATTTTTTCTTACGTGACATTGAAATAAAAAGATCAAAATATATTGCCAAGTTAACTATCTAATGTATAATAACTGTTTTTATTGATATGTAAGTGTAAATAATTTCATAATATTACTTCTCTGCACAAAGTTTAATGCTGTGATTAATATTATTGTAAAACAAAACAACCAGACAGTCCTGTAGTCTAACTTTACTTTAGTTAGCGTTTATTATGAAGTTTAATTAATTTTATAGTATTTATTGGTGTTCATTCTTTGATTACATTTGGCTGGAACGGTTTGAGGTCGGAAGTCGGAACTTCCAACTGGGAAAATTCTGACTTCCAAGGTAACTTGAACGCAGCATAACATAGCGGTGGGATAAATTAGGCAGCAAGTCAACAGTCAGTTCTTGAAGTTGACGTGTTGAAGCAGGATAAATGTGCAGCTTAAGGATCTGAGCCACTTTGACAAGGTCTAACTTGTGATGCTAGACGACTGGGTCAGAGCATCTCAATAGCGATATGGCTTCAAATGTATTTACTGCCACCTGGTGGAACATGTGTGTTACTACAAAATACACGAATACCTGCCTGGGCCAGTGACAGACAAACACGCAAGGTGACCAAAAACCAGGCCTTTATTTAATACTGGTTTTTATTAGAGCATTTATGGTAATAATACAAACAGGCTGAGATGAAAAACAGTAGGAATGTCCCTTTAAAGATTGGATGTACTCACGGTGACGTCAGGATTGTCCCTTTCTGGTTTCTCCATGCTGCCGTGCCTCCTGCTGCTCTTCCTGTTCCTCCCCCTGACCGGCGAGCTCTGCCTCTTGTCTTCAGGCATTCTGGGAATCGGCTCCTCTGTCTTCTCAAACTCGGAATGCCTCGACCTGCTGTGATGGTCGACGCCGTCCCTCTTCTTCGTTTTGGCGTCGTGTCGTTGGTACGGGGGTCTGGGAGGCTTTTCTGACTTGTACATTTGTTCCTTCATGTAGAAATCCTCCTCCATGTTTCTGTAGGAGTTGAAGGTTATACCCTGAGGGCTGCCTCGCGGATGCCAGTCTCTGCTGCCCCTCATTCCCTCTCCTCCTCCTCCACCTCCTCCTCCTCCTCCTCCTCCTCCTATCGGGCTGATATGATCTAAAGGTTTCTGGTACGCCTTCCGACGATCAGCCATCCGTCCATTGGGCCGATCGTCATCCACGTTGCCCCCGTTGCGCCACGGGTCATCCCTCTCCCTTTCTTCCTCACCTCTTCTCAGGTGCGATGTCCAGTCCCAAGAACCTCGGCGAGGGCCCAGGCCGTTGCTGCCTCTCTCGGGGCCCCTGCACAGCGCCCCCTGAGGGCTGTGGGCTGAACTGCATGATGTGAAACTGGGGCTGTGGGAACGGGGACTCAGGGACCGGCTGATGGGGCTACGGGAGCGCGGCCTATCCGGCATGTAGCTGCAGGAAGATGACGGACAGATGAAATGGAGGATCGTGCTGAATAATTTAACTTTGTTGCTCTAAAATAAGGACGGTAATAAAATGAAAAGTTGCTTTACTGGTCAAGCTCTTGCATCTCGTCTCTTTCCCTCTGCGATGTTAAATCCTGGATGATTGCCTGAAGATCTTTACCTGGTTTCTTTATAGAAAAAGAATTGAAATTCAGCTGCTGATTCTTGAGATAAGGGATTAATATTTTATACTCTTCATTTTTATTTTCTAATGATATGGAAGATTATAAGGGACACAATTAAAATAAAAAAATAGAGTGAAATATACAGTATTACACATTTGTGAAATACATGTTTTCATTTATATTTCATTTCCATACATGCATTAAATGTGTCATAATTAAATGAAAAAGGTATGGTATAGTGCAGACTGTTTATTTTATTTTTTTTGAATGGTTGAATTAATTGTTTTGACATGAATTTTTCATGCCACATTACAATCAAATCACAGTACGGTGAAAAGAAAAAAAATCAGGGGTTTTTCATTTTATTGTTGTCATGCCAATACTAAATGCAAAGCCCTCTCATTTCTTTTTCTGAAGCTGCTGCGTTATTATGCTTATTACTACGTTTAAGCTCCACCCCCACACTGTGATTGGACTGTGTTTTCTTTTTCATTCTGGCACTGATAACACAGCTGCTTCTGAAAAAGAAATCAGAGGGTTTTGTATTTAATTTTGGCACATCTATGCTGCCCCCTGCTGGACAACAGTGAAAAGAAAAACTTCTGAGCTTTTCTTTTCACTGTACTGTGACTTGATTGTAATGTGACATGAAAAATTCATGTTACAATGAAAAACAATTAATTCAATCATTCAAAATAAATAAACAGTTTGCACTAAACCATATGTTTTTCACTTAATTATGAAACAGTAAATGTGTATGTAAATGAAATACAAATGAAAACATGTATTTCACAAATGTGTTATATTTCACTCTTTTTTTAATTTTATTTTAATTGTGTCCTTCAAAATCTTCCATATAATGCTACATTAATATGAAATGGATATATTTGTAGACAAATGTCCCTGACAAATCATGTCAGGGAACAGGTTTTTATTAAAACACTTTTTTTCTGGAAATTGACATTTATTCACTTCATAACTTGATTTGTGTCAACTCCGTCAGACACTAAAAATTAAAATACTGGCATTTTTCTCAAACAATACTTCATCTTATTATGCAGCCGATCCGCGATCACCTGCTGAGCTTCAGTCTCACCTTCAGCTGCAGCTCCTTGTACCTCTTAGACATCCGTATGAGCAGCTTCTGATTGTTAATCGTAGCTGGACTCAGCTGGTAGTACTGAACCATAGCCTGAGCCGCTTCTACGTACGCCATCTCCACAAACGCCTGATGGAAGAACCAGAAACGACATCATTATATGGATTTTATTGGAGGACATCTGCACAAATATAATTAACATCTCACATGTTGGCCTGTGTAAAAGCAACGTTTTAAAATCAACATCACATTTCATTAGTGTAATAAATCATCAGTAAAGCCTCTTTAGTTCCTGTAACCAACACCGAGAATTTAGCATCAAGGTTTAAAATTTGATAGGCCTGATATTAACGTTCCAGTTACAGTTCTGATAAATGAAACTCTTGGAATTTGAATGACGCATCATCTACTGTAGAAAAACTGTTGCTTATGTCAAGGTACATAAAAATGCATTTATATAACTTGTTAATCTGTATGTTGAGAGTTACGAGCATTCATAAACTCATAGGTTTAACATCCGTGTTGGAGCGGATTTGTACATTCTTGAAATTTAAAGTTAATATACTGCAAAATAAAGGCAAGGCAAATTTATTTCTGCAGCTCCATTCAAACACAGAGGCGATTCAAAGCACTTTACACAGCCAAAATGCATTAAAACAACATTTAAAAGACAATAAGAACAAAGTAAAGCAACTTTTTAAAATGATGAGTAAAATAAGTTATAAAAAAAAAGATAAAATCAAACAAAATTAATAGAATAATCTATAGTGCAGTTAGTGTGGAATTAACTGGCCCCAGATTGAATTTCAATTATATAAATAATAATAATTATAAATAAAACCTCAAAATTCACAGCGAGAATTCTTCCACAGTTCATGGTAATAAAAAAAAAAGTTTTGCTCTATTTAAAAAAATTATTAACCCTAGAAAATAAAAAAAATAAAAAATCTAAAACAATGTTTAGAGGAAAAGTTATATTCTTTGTTTAAAAAATATGATAACACATAATTGTGAAATTGAGGTAAGAGGTGTAAAAATGTCTCACAGGTGTTGTCGTACCTGATGAGTTGAGCGCATGAGGATGTAGTTGGTGACTTTGCCAAACGGCAGTCCCAGGTTGATGACATCATTCTCCGTGCAGCTGCCTTCAGGGAGGTTACAGATGTGGATGACTCGCCCGACGGTCGACTTCCTGGGTGGAAATGCCTGCAAATATTTAGAAAATCTTCAGTATGAAAAGTGATTTAAAGGACCATACCATCCATTTTGCATGTTTGAGCCTAATATATTCAATTTTCCTACATGTAATGTTACTGCCATTTTAGCGTTTAAGCTCAATAAAAAGCGTGGAGTGAATGTATGCCTCCACCGGGGAATATAGTCCCAAAAGAAGACCTGCGTTTATGGAAAAATTTAAAGGACTGTGACTTCATAAGGCTGTGTAACTATTAGCAGGAGAAACATGGATTTTTAAGGTGGGTGTATCACTTGAATATTTGATTTTGAAAGATTAAGAGATTTAGCAAAATATCAGGAAAGCTGAAATACGGTTTTATCCTTTGGAAATGATTGTCAGTAACATAACATGTATGAAAACTGAATATATTAGGCTCAAACGTGCATGATCGCCAGTATGGTCCTTTAAAGAGACGATGTTTTAAAAGGCCCGTTTTCACTCAGTGTACACAGTGGTGCTGCTGCAACAAGGGACAGTAGAAGTGGAGTGTTGTGTTTTGTTTTTTTTGTTTTTTTTGCACATTAGAGAATTGTAAAGGTCCCAAAATAAACAAGAAGACCTTTTGACGTATGAAAATTGAATATATTAGGCTCAAATATGCAAAATAGATGGTATGGTCCTTTAAACTTCACAGAGAGACTCATAAAGTTTTCCAGAATTGTGGATTTGAATATTTGAAATCTTTTTTTTTTTTTAACCAAACTCTATGAATCTTGGAGTTTTGAAGTTGTTTATTTTTTCACTTTTAACAGAGCTAGGCTAACATTAACCCCTACATCCAGTGTTTGTGCTAAGCTAGGCTACAAAAACATGCTGGAACTGTGCATAGATCAAACAGCATTTCCAAAAACTTTTGGAATTTGCTTTTAATAACAATCAGCAGAGAACAACAGGCTCAAAGATCCTGTAAGAAAATCATCTGTCTCTTGTCATTATATCACGTTCACACCGCACGAGTTGTCACGTTGTTTCCCTTCCTGAAACCTCGTTAGGTCTATTAATATCTGCCAGACTGCAGCAGCGATAACGAATGTTTTCTAGCTTGGATTCAGAGATGTCAGCTGACTGGCCGCAGACATTTCAGAGCTTTTGTTACTAATCTCTCTGGATTGTCACATAAACCCACCGCAGTTCAACATCCCATTTATTTTTAAAGGAGACACCCATTAGTGCATATTATTTTTTCTAACAGGGAGACCTCAGTAAAATAGTAATATTATGCTTGAAATAACTTCATTCTGTCAGTGACAAACATGATAAATGAGTATTACCATGATGATGACATGATATTAGGGAGAATTCATAAATACACATGGTGGTATGCGCAATAAGTTGGGTGAACATTCAGAGCTGATGTTAAAGGACCATACCATCTATTTTGCATGTTTGAGCCTAATATATTCAATTTTCATACATGTAACGTTACTGACAATCATTTCCCAAAGCATACTACTGGAACAGTGAATTAAAAATGTTTTTCCTACCTTCCAGACCTCCATTGGTTTCAGTTCATTCTGCTATTAAAATCAACTTGTTGATACTGTAAACGTTCTTGGGATAGGTAATCCATCATCACCAACAAGACGTGTATTCAGGTTTTTTTAGAAGTTATGTAATTTTAGTGTTTAAGCTCAATAAAAAGCGTGGAGTGAATGTATGCCTCCACCGGGGAATATAGTCCCAAAAGAAGACCTGCGTTTATGGAAAAATTTAAAGGACCGTGACTTCATAAGGCTGTGTAACTATTAGCAGGAGAAACATGGATTTTTAAGGTGGGTGTATCACTTGAATATTTGATTTTGAAAGATTAAGAGATTTAGCAAAATATCAGGAAAGCTGAAATACGGTTTTATCCTTTGGGAAATGATTGTCAGTAACGTAACATGTATGAAAACTGAATATATTAGGCTCAAACATGCAAAATAGACGGTATGGTCCTTTAAACAGCATCTTTGTCTATCAGGCTCAGTCGTGAGAATCAGGGTGCACCGTCATAAAAACTGCTGGACTAAATTACAGGAAACATTTCTGAAACAAACTTCTAGATATTCTACATCTACATTTTGTCTATAAACCTTGGAGCAGATATAAGAACTGATGAATCATCACTTATTCATGTTGGCCTAAGCTAAGTGTGGCTTTTCTTTTCATTTAGTCTTAACTATAAAGGCATAAATCCCTGTCTGTGGCACCAACACCTCTAGAACCTGGCATGTATGGAGCTGAAATTCAGCAGGTTTATTGCTCAGGATCCAAGGACGTGCAGCGTCACGTGTGATGTTGTTTGGATGAGTGGTTCTCAAGCTGTGCTGGTAAAAAGTAGTCCACACAGCAGGAAACGTTCCACTCCACAGTCACTTATGGCAGGCTGCAGCACACACCATAAAGTCCGGCCCAGTCCAATCAGCCACGTTTTCAACGAGCGCTGCACTAGTTTTTTTTTTAAAGGTTTATTTATTTATTTATTTATTATCTTTGTATGTGTCGTATTGTACTTTTTTTGACAAAGTTTTTTTTAATACATATAATAATGTATTATCTTTTAAAATATTATTTCCCCAGACGTTTTCAATTTTCTTTATCTACAATTAAGAATTTTTTTAATCAAATAGAAGAAAAAAACCTAGAAGAAGAAGAAGAAGAATTTTCTAGAATTAAGCATCTTTAACAAATCCAGCCTGTGGACTATTCTATTTTGCTTACTTATTTTATTCTTACTTATTATATCTTGGCTGTTGTGAACTATCCTCTTTGCTGCCGTAACACTGCAATTTCTCCACTGTGGACTAATAAAGGATTTTCTTATTTATCTTATCTTATCTTAATTTAGCTAAGCTTAGTTTATCTTATCTTATCTTATCTTATCTTATCTTAGTTTAGCTTAGCTTAGCTTAGTTTATCTTATCTTTTCCTTCATTAGACACGACATCTGTTAGGAGATAATTAGCATAAAACTCACTTGATGCTCAACATTTTGCAGATGCAACTCTTATTGATTTTGTCCCTAAAATCATTTCAGAAATGAACTTTTTATGTGTTTGCACATATAAGAACGTGTCATAAAGCTGCTTTTTTATCGCTGTTATCTCTGTGCTCATGTTGTAGAAAGACCATGTTACAGTTCATAGAACCCAAACCAAAACCTGATCTGCCAGCGCTGGATTACTGGATCTTAATGGTTTCTGGCCTGCGAGTCGACGCTAACAGCTTCAGATGTAAGAGTGATCATTCTATTAACAGCATCCGCACACACCAGGAGCAGAAAGGTCAGCGCAGGTTGGGCTCAGTAAACAGATCCAGGAATAGGCTGTTTATGCTCAGAGAATGAGACTCTGGCTCTTTGAGAACGGCCTTTGCTGCTGTTCGACCTGCAAAACGTGGTGTGTGTGATTAAAAGCCCAAACACGATGACCAGAGTCCAGATCAGATCGCTGCCAGCCAGAGGCTCAAACTCCCAACACAAGCTTTCTGTTAACCGCAACTCTAACACACACGCTGTCAGAGCCTCGTTAGGCTGCTCTAACATATAAATAGAGTAGATCTTCTATGACAAAGCTATCATAATTAATTAATTATAAAAGAATATATGACCAATTAAAAGCAGATAAGAGACAAATAACGAGGCTAAACGACGTCTCTACGGTTTGAGTCACCAGAATACTGAATTAATCACTGACAGATGATAAAAGGTTATATCTGAATAAAAACAGAAGCTGTTCTGCCACATCAACTCTGAATTAGTCACAAAGATTAGCTAACTGTACTGGAAAATTTGTGTGATTGAAACTTAAAACCTCTGAGTTATTCATCAGTTTCTGTCAGATTTACTGCAACAAACAACAAACTTTACTTATACACAAACCAAGTTACAAAGTGCTGAACACACAATGCCATAAAAGGGCCACACACAACAAGAAGACAAACACAAAGCAATAAAACCAGATATATGTATATGTACAGATAGATAGATAGATATAGATAGATATGTGTATGTGTATGTGTGTGTGTATAGATAGATACACACACACAAACATACTGTACATGTATGCACATATGCACATACATCGCTTGGGAAACAAAGTGACCAGTTTGGGTTTTTTTTTCTATCTTTTTTTTCTTTTGTCCCCTTTTTTTCTTTCTTTTTTCTTTCTTTTCTTTTTTTAACATATGACTAAACATGCATATTGAAAATATCAGCTAAACGTTCCGTGTTTTAGTTGGTCCTTGAATCACTGAATGCCATCTTGAAGATATAGAAAATGAAAAAACTTACTATGTGCACGTAAACATACATAGTTTACACAGAAGTTGAATACTGACAATGTTTGAAATTGAAATCTGGATATGTTCACTTTTAAATTGAGATGAAAACACACACACACACACACACACACGTATATATACTGTACATATATATATACTGTTTACTGCGTTTACACCTGAAACTGATATGCTGAATCAATAAAAACGTGTTGGGACATTTTGATCCAAAAATAGATCAAAAGACAGTGAAGAGTGGAAGAATTTCTTAGCATCAAGACTTTTTTTTTCAGTCCAATGAAAAGTAAAATAGAAAAAAAAATTACATCAGACAGTTAAAAAAAATCCTCCACTTTCCAATTCATTCTAATCTTGATGCGGCAGCGAAATAAAACATAAAACCACAAATCCTACCATCTTAAACTTGCATAAAATAAACAGTGAAATCATCGTTAACGTAATGGCTCTGACCCGGCGTTGTGTGGCACCAAAAAGGCAGATAAAATGACAGGAAAGTCTGGAAAATAAGTGTTTCTTCAGCTGTTTTTTAACTCTGAGGACTGAGTCGGCGTCTCTGAGACTCTGCTGTTCCACAGACGAGAGGCAGCAACTGAACGCACCATCACCTCTAGTTTTCAGCCTTTATCTTGGGACAGCCAGGTCACCCTGATTAACAGACCTGAGGCTCCTCACAGAGGTCAAAGGGCACAGCAGCTCTTTTATACGGCCATGACGGGCCTGATAAGTCAGGAGTCAAATTTTAAAATCAATCCTAAAAGAGATGGGGAGCTGACGGAGTGAAGCTAAAACTGGCCTCATTTGGTAAATTTAAATTAAAACCAAAAGAAAACATCTATTAACAAATATGCTTTTTTCTCCTTAACCCTCTGGAGTCTAGAACATTTTATGTTTCTGTAATTTTGCTTTTTGCTGAATTTAGATCCTTTTTTTTCCACCACTTTAAAAAAAAAACAGCACGCCATATTTTGCCAGTTTTCTACATGTTTCTAGAATATTGTAGATTCTAGAAAAAGAACCTAGACAGATTTTAACTTATTGCAGGAAAAGAAAAATAATAAAATCTGTGAAGGAAGAAATTCTATAAGTAATATTCAATTTAAAAAGGTTTTTCAGGCCTTGCTTGTTGTTTACAAACTTGGCAAAAATGTCAAAATTTTCACAGCCAAAATTTGCTGTCCTATTTTGGAAATCTGAATTTCAAGGTGCATCACCTGAACATTTTATTTTGAAAGATTAGGAGCTTCATTTATTTTCTATTATTTTATCATTTGCTGTGCAATAAATTGTAAAACAAAGTGCATTGATGATTTTTTTTAAAGCTGAGGGTGGCCTCAAACTTCTGGTCTACTTCACACTCACAGCATTTTGATCAACTAAAGCCAAATGGGTTGAGGGACGTGGATTTTTCCCGTTTCTGAAAGCAACACGAGCTGGACGATCTAATCCACGCTGGAGGATCCTGGGAGATCGTCAGTCTGGTTTCACAGTTTCTCCCCACATTCCTACAGAAAGCTCACACACCCATTCCTCGGATCACTTTACAGCCTCTCACCAGTCTGAAACTCGACACCCCTCCGCCCGACAGCGAGACCCGGGGGTGTTTCAGGTCTCGGCCCTGACAGCATTTAGCTGTAATCCCTGTTTATCTCTGTTTGCGGTTTGTTTTCCCATAAAGCTACTGTGCTACTTCAAGCTTCGCTGCTCACCAAGTATGAAATCCACGACTGTGTATGTGTAAGCATGCACGTGTGTGTGTGTACATTTTAGCCATGACACAATGAATTACTTTCAGGGTAGCTAGATTTTTGTTTTCTAATAAAAATGTTTTTACTTGTGCTTTTGTCTTAACTATATGTGTATATGTTTGTGCATGTGTGCATGTGTCTATGTGCATTTTGATCAGTGGGGGGGCTTCAAAACAATAAAAGCCCACCTGTTGTGCTCAGACAGGTGTGTTTATAGCAGCTAATATTAGCACATGTAGCGTAGCACTTCTGTTTTTTCCCACTGCAACAATGAAAGACTTTTGCAGTTAGCAAACATCATCATCCTGCTGCTCAACATCTTCATCCTGCTGCTAAACATCTTCATCCTGCTGCTCAACATCTTCATCCTGCTGCTCAACATCTTCATCCTGCTGCTCAACATTATCATCCTGCTGCTCAACATCTTCATCCTGCTGCTAAACATCTTCATCCTGCTGCTAAACGTTATCATCCTGCTGCTCAACATCATCATCCTGCTGCTAAACATCTCCATCCTGCTTCTCAACATCATCATCCTGCTGCTAAACATCTTCATCCTGCTGCTCAACATCATCATCCTGCTGCTAAACATCATCATCCTGCTGCTAAACATCATCATCCTGCTGCTCAACATCTTCATCCTGCTGCTCAACATTATCATCCTGCTACTCAACATCATCATCCTGCTGCTCAACATCTTCATCCTGCTGCTCAACATCATCATCCTGCTGCTAAACATCTTCATCCTGCTGCTAAACATCTTCATCCTGCTGCTCAACATCATCATCCTGCTGCTCAACATCATCATCCTACTGCTAAACATCTTCATCCTGCTGCTCAACATTATCATCCTGCTGCTCAACATCTTCATCCTGCTGCTCAACATCATCATCCTGCTGCTAAATGATCCAGCTCGCTAATGGTGAAAGGAAGATAAGAAATGTGGGCGGGACTAAATCTAGATTAACAATAAGACTCTGGAATAGTGTGTGTTTGTGTATCGTGTGTATATGAGTGTGTATGTTGTGTATTAGTGTGTGTTGTGTATTTGTGTATTAGAGTGTGTTAGTGTGTGTATATGTGTATTAGAGTGTACGTTTGTGTATTAGTGTGTGTTTGTGTATTAGTGTGTGTTTGTGTATTAGTGTGTATTAGTGTATCTGTGTGTACGTTGATGTCTGCTGACTGTTGAAAGTGTGTTTGTGTATTAGTATGTATTTGTGTATTAGTGTGTGTTTGTGTATTAGTGTGTATTAGTGTATCAGTGTGTATGTTGATGTCTGCTGACTGTTGAAAGCGTGTTTGTGTTTGTGTATTTATGTGTCTGTGTATTAGTGTTTATGTCTTAGTGTGTGTTTGTGTATTAGTGTATGTCTGTGTATTAATGTTTATGTATTAGTGTGTGTTTGTGTATTAGTGTATGTCTGTACATTAGTGTATGTCTGTGTATTAGTGTTTGTGTATTAGTGTGTGTTTGTGTATTAGTGTATATTAGTGTATCAGTGTGTATGTTGATGTCTGCTGACTGTTGAAAGCGTGTTTGTGTATTAGTGGTGTTTGTGTATTCGTGTGTCTGTGTATTAGTGTTTATGTATTAGTGTGTGTTTGTGTATTAGTGTATGTCTGTACATTAGTGTATGTCTGTGTATTAGTGTTTGTGTATTAGTGTGTGTTTGTGTATTAGTGTATATTAGTGTATCAGTGTGTATGTTGATGTCTGCTGACTGTTGAAAGCGTGTTTGTGTAGTAGTGGTGTTTGTGTATTCGTGTGTCTGTGTATTAGTGTTTATGTATTAGTGTGTGTTTGTGTATTAGTGTATGTCTGTACATTAGTGTATGTCTGTGTATTAGTGTTTGTGTATTAGTGTGTGTTTGTGTATTAGTGTATATTAGTGTATCAGTGTGTATGTTGATGTCTGCTGACTGTTGAAAGCGTGTTTGTGTATTAGTGTGTGTTTGTGTATTAGTGTGTGTTTGTGTATTAGTGTGTATTAGTGTATCAGTGTGTATGTTGATGTCTGCTGACTGTTGAAAGCGTGTTTGTGTATTAGTGTGTGTTTGTGTATTAGTGTGTATTTGTGTATCAGTGTGTATGTTGATGTCTGCTGACTGTTGAAAGCGTGTTTGTGTATTAGTGTGTGTTTGTGTATTAGTGTGTATTTGTGTATCAGTGTGTATGTTGATGTCTGCTGACTGTTGAAAGCGTGTTTGTGTATTAGTGTGTGTTTGTGTATTAGTGTGTATTTGTGTATCAGTGTGTATGTTGATGTCTGCTGACTGTTGAAAGCGTGTTTGTGTATTAGTGTGTGTTTGTGTATTAGTGTGTATTTGTGTATCAGTGTGTATGTTGATGTCTGCTGACTGTTGAAAGCGTGTTTGTGTATTAGTGTGTGTTTGTGTATTAGTGTGTATTTGTGTATTAGTGTGTGTTTGTGTATTAGTGTGTATTAGTGTATCAGTGTGTATGTTGATGTCTGCTGACTGTTGAAAGCGTGTTTGTGTATTAGTGTGTGTTTGTGTATTGGTGTGTGTTTGTGTATTAGTGTGTGTTTGTGTATTAGTGTGTATTAGTGTGTGTTTGTGTATTAGTGTGTATTCATGTATCAGTGTGTATGTTGATGTCTGCTGACTGTTGAAAGTGTGTTTGTGTATTAGTGTGTGTTTGTGTATTAGTGTGTATTTGTGTATCAGTGTGTATGTTGATGTCTGCTGACTGTTGAAAGTGTGTTTGTGTATTAGTGTGTGTTTGTGTATTAGTGTGTATTTGTGTATCAGTGTGTATGTTGATGTCTGCTGACTGTTGAAAGTGTGTTTGTGTATTAGTGTGTGTTTGTGTATTAGTGTGTATGTTGATGTCTGTTGAAAGCTGCTCGCTAAGCTCATTTCAGCTCATCCTCCTCCGTCTGAACGGCTTTCATGACGGACGCCATCAACAGCTGCTGCTCTCCTACAGGAGGCGGGGCCAAACGGCAAGCCGGGCACAGAGCGGCGACAGATCCGTCCTCAGGGATCCTCTGAATTCATTAGTGTACGTGTACTGGTGATCAGTAGTGAGACAAACTTTAGCTTTGTTACAGGTACATGCTCCATATTACTGTTATTATTTATGTTTGTTCCTAATGTTATTTATGTTTTTCTGTTGTTATTTATGTTTATTTCTGGTGTTTATTTCTATTACTATTTATGTTTGTTTCTATTATTATGATTATTATTATTATTATTATTATTTATGTTTGTTTCTATTACTATTTATGTTTGTTTCTATTATTATTATTATTATTATTTGTGTTTGTTTCTATTATTATTTATGTTTGTTTCTATTATTATTATTTATGTTTTTTCCTGTTGTTATTTATGTTTGTTATGTTTATTTCTGTTTTTTGTTTCTATTATTATTTATGTTTGTTCCTGTTGTTATTTATCTTTATTTCTGGTGTTTGTTTCTATTATTACTTATGTTTGTTTCTATTATTATTTACATTTGTTCCTGTTGTTATTTATGTTTGTTATGTTTATTTCTGGTGTTTGTTTCCGCTGTTATTTATGTTTATTCTTATTGTTATTTATGTTTGTTTCTATTGTTATTTATGTTTATTTCTGGTGTTTGTTTCTGTTGTTATTTATGTTTATTCTTGTTGTTATTTTAGCCTGTATTCACTGTCATTGAGTTGTTACCAACTATAAGTGTTGCCACAGAATTTAGAACTCAAAATAAACAGAACTTAAAGGGTTTTTGCAGTTTTACTTTATACTGGATGTTTGTTTATCACCTAAAAAGATTTTTTTGTTTTGTTTTGTTTTTCATCTTTTATGCGCAGAATCATTTTGTTCTCAAAAATTCAGCCCTTTCAAAAAATTCATTTGTAAAAAAAATTCCAATTTCAGAGCTGAAAATTCTTTGAAAAATCACGTTATGATGCAAAACATGGTTTATATACTCCTCTTATATAGTTTATATACTCTTTATATACTTTACATATATAGTATACATATACTCCTTTCCTTATATATTTAGTACTTCCATGTGACAGAATCACATGTAAAATTTTAAACAAATTTCACAAAATCTAACTTTTGATGTCAAATAATGACCAAATTATGATGGCGTGTTAAGGCCATATAAGACTGGGAAAAAAATACGAGGGCGGCATTATTTCGAGTTTTTAAACTCGCAAATCTGCGAGTTTTAAAGCTCGAAAGTTTGCCAGTTTTAAAAATCTGTATGCTTATGATAATTCAATGATTTTTCACTAAATGCACTAGTATTTCTTTATTGCTAAATCCAGTGGAAAAGTATAATTTAATAAGGTCGTGTACTTGCAAAATACTTGCAAATTTGACAGTTTAAAAACTCAAAACTTACGAGTTTTAAAACTGCCAGATTTGTAAATTTATAAACCAAAAAAAACTATGAAAATTATTTTTAATGATGAATAATCATTTTTTAAGTTTTGTAAAAAAATAATTTCATTTTTTTTTTTAATCATGAAAAAAGGAAAATAATGAGAATGGGAATCAAACTGCCTCATGTCATGACTATTATGATTATGACAGTACATGACTTTATTAAATTATACTTTTCCATTGGATTTAGCAATAAAGAAATACTTGTACTTTTAGCGCAAAACCATCAAATTATCATAAGCTTATGGACTTTTAAAACTCGCAAATTTAAGAGTTAAAAAACTCGAAATAGCCCCCCCCTTGTTTTTTTTTTCTCTTAAATGGCGCTAATATGCCATCGTACCAAATATACCCCAATATAAAGCCATTTTATTTTAAATAGCATGATCTTATGGTGGTAGTTTCATGTTTCTACTTATTTTTTTAACAGCAATGCCATATTGTAAATAAGACACCTGTCCCAAATATATTTTAATCCACCAGACCTGGATCGATATCTGGATCTGGACAAAATTGCACCTTTTGTTGAAATTAGTTTTGGAGAAATAATCAAAAATTCTGACAAATGAGCTATGTAAGGAAAGTTAAAAAAAAAAAAAGGTTGTATCTAGTCAACACAATTGTCCAGCGCCCACATGTTAGGTAATCTTTAAGTGGTAAATTTAGGCTATTTAAGATTTCTCAACATGTTTTCCTGCCAGCATTGATGAAATAGTGTGACAGATGATAAAGCTGACTAGAAAATAGTTGTCAAGCTCAGGCAAAGACAAAGCCCCAGCAGCTGTCAACAAGAGAATCCATCCATTCAACAAGCAGCTTAGGCACGTTTTCCTGCTACTGAGCTAAAAACGTATGTTAAAAAAAGTATGTCGCACTTTAACTGGATGAAAAGCCTAGTAGACAGTAAAAACGCAAAATAACCCAAATTAGAAATATTATGTACATACAGTCAGAAAAGAAGGTGTATCTAACACGCATCCTGCTCTGGCTCGTATATCTGTAGTTTCCTTTATATTATGGGGGAAAAATTTAATCCTCTGAGGGAGAACCAAACATTTGTCTGACCTTTGACCCTGGCTGGTGAGAGGTAAATCCAGCATCTGGTACAGTATAAGTCTGCATGGCTGCAGCTGGTAAGAATGATGCATTGGTTCCCGAGGAAACATCTGTGAAAACAATGAAAATTCTGAATGTAAAATTAATCACATACAGTCGACAATGTGGGAAACTACTTATTTTACGAGGCGTTGGTATAAGGACACAGAACTAGAAACAGCAACGGAAACAGTCAGTTTTTCTTTGTGCAAATAATATTAGTATTACTCGTAAAACTCAATTTGACATCAATGAAAAGTTGTAATGATACATGATATTTATAACAACGTTAAAGGACCATACCACCCATTTTGCATGTTTGAGCCTAATATGTTCAATTTTCATACATGTTACGTTACTGACAACCATGTCCCAAAGGATAAAACCATATTTCAGCTTTCCTGATATTTTGCTAAATCTCTTTATCTTTCAAAATCAAATATTCAAGTGATACACCCACCTTAAAAATCCATGTTTCTCCTGCTAATAGTTACACAGCCTTATGAAGTCACGGTCCTTTAAATTTTTCCATAAACGCAGGTCTTCTTTTGGGACTATATTCCCCGGTGGAGGCATACATTCACTCCACGCTTTTTATTGAGCTTAAACACTAAAATTACATAACTTCTAAAAAAACCTGAATACACGTCTTGTTGGTGATGATGGATTACCTATCCCAAGAACGTTTACAGTATCAACAAGTTGATTTTAATACAGAATGAACTGAAACCAATGGAGGTCTGGAAGGTAGGAAAAACATTTTTAATTCACCATTCCAGTAGTATGCTTTGGAAAATGATTGTCAGTAACATTACATGTATGAAAATTGAATATATTAGGCTCAAACATGCAAAATGGACAGAATGGTCCTTTAATGGAGATTTATATCACATATCAAATATCACACATTAGTTGTTTCATTCCAGGATCCAATTTTCTACAATTTGCAGTCTGTTTTTAACCTGTATATCTGTTATTGTTATTTTTCTGCATTGGTACATGAAGTTCCACTGGCCCAAATGCGAATAAATGTTTTAATTCCCATCTACAGCTAATCTTCACCATTTTTCTCTGAACCTTCAAAACCTGACAGACAAAAGATAAACAGCCTCTCTGCTTGTATCTGTGTAAAGTGCAGCTTAGTTTGTAGATAAGCAGTTATAATTTGTACAGTTTGATCTGTTGTTAGCTCCTATTATTTAAATTAGCTAAACATTTTATAAAATTATGTTCTCTTTACATTACAGATGCAACAAACAAAATCTGCAAACTTCAGTAATGTTTTTACTGTTTACTGTCTGATGAGCTCTTAGTGGCTTTTAGCACTAAGTTAGTTAAATCAAATCAAGTAAACGTTAAAAATAAAAATAGATGCTCTGTCTGACTACAGCGTCTAACACATGAAAAACACAGTGTTATGTGTTCATATGACTCAACAGGAAGTGTCATCAGAACACTCACAAAAAGTACATATTTGACTTCGGGTGAAGGTTTTGTTCCATCATATTTTACATTTCAAGCCACTTTCTTCTAACAGAGCACGTATAACATGATAACATATCAAAATACGCCGTGTCAAGCTATCAGAACACATTCCCCCTTACCCTCTAACAACTCTAAAAATAACCTGACCTCCAGCTATCGCTCTGTCCACAAAGCTCTGCTATCAATAAGAAACACTCCAGCAAACGGGGACGTTAGAGATGACGGATGGGTTAACCTACCTTGACTTGCAGCAGAGTAGACCATGGCGTTCGTCCCAGCGGAGCTCAAAGCTCCATCAGAAGGTCTGCTGACGGAGTACTGAAGAGATCCGGCCGAGACCATCGCAGGGCTGCAACAACCACAGCAGGCTGATTTTAGCTTCCTCTCCCCTGCCGTGCTCGCTCATATCTTGTGACAGAGCTCATATTCACAGAAACATTACGACGGCTGTATATAGAATAGGTAAAAATCATATGCTTCTATTACGTAACAGAGGCATTTGCTTTGAATTTAATGAAATTAAATGCTAAATTAGTGAAATTTGCATTCAATCATGGCAGGTAATTGAGTCAAGAATAATCACAACCAGAAAAACTACACTTATAACTGCTTGAAGATGAAAATAAAAGGCTAAGCAGCGTGAAGCCATAAGCTCCACACTCAGGAAACAACGGCGTGATCAAACTTTCTCCAAACTCCGTCCAGTTATTTTTATCGCCGCTCGTAACTCACCCCTCGTTTGCGTACAACATTCGATTCTGCAGATGTAGCTTTCCCTTCACATGCTGGTCCCAGTCCTGAAAACACACATACGCATTAACACACCGTCCAAACATAGACGCAGACAGCTCGGACAGCTCAGACACACTGAGACAGACAGAGACAAGTCCTCCCATGATCGCCCTGACATACCCCTGATATAAGATCATGACTGGGAGCAATTAAAGAGACAACAACCTGGCTTGGGAATTGGCTGCAAGTTACTCTATGCATTTTCTCAGCCAAAAATAGGGCAACAATAGCAAAAACCGAAGGCTGACAAAAGGCTATTTTTAGAGCTAACAAACTTTTAGCACTGATTCCTGCACTTGGCCCAAAACTCTACTCACCTTGAGGTTGTAGACCTTCTTATCACAGATGCTGCACTGGTGCGGCAGGTGGGAGGGTGTGACGGCGTGGTAATCGTTGAGCTGGTAGGGCTGAAGGGTCCTGGCACCGGCAGACGAGCCGTCCTCATTTCCCTGCAGCGGCTGGTAGCCCACAAAACCCTGCGTGCCGCCAGAACCAAACGAGGAAACTCCGCCGCTGGGGTTGAACTTGGGGTCAGATGTTGGCTCCTCCGGGTCGTACAGTTCCGTTCTGGGGCGAAGCGGCGGTCCGGTTCCTGACCACACAGTGGCAGCATTGGGAACCATGTCCACCTTGACGTGGCTCAGGCTAGCAGGGCCTTTCCACTGCTCCTTAAGTCCAGCGGAGGGATAAACACTCAATCTCTGCTCACTGACGTTAAATCCAGCCTGATGGCCTTGCATATCCTGTCCGTAGAAATCTCTCTGAAAGCCAGCATTGTTAGTGTTTTTTGCCTGAGTGTACGTCACGTTGTACTGTCCGTCCGCGGTGCTAGATGATGCTACAGACGTCCCTCCAGCAACGCTGTACTGAAGCCGCTGGTCAGTACCAGAAGAGAAGTTTGACGTTTTGCCGTACTCTCCACCCTGTTGACCCACTCCACCTGCCCCGCCGTAATGGTTCAGCCTCACATTCCCTGGGTTCTGGTTGAAGACCCCGCCCACTAAGGTCCCCAAGGCTGAATTTGGAGAGGGGAAACCTAACACTCCAGCAGGGAAGGTACCCTGCGGATTCCCGACCACAGTCGAAGTCCTTAGCTGGTTTAACAGGGGCTGTGACATGGCTACATTGGAGAGGACCTGATTGAGGACAGTGGCAGCAGTGGTGGCATTGCCCCCCTGAGCCAATTTGAGGCGATGGAGGGCAAGCTGGGCCTGGAGCTGAGCGAGCTGGAGGCTGGCCGGAGTCAGGAGGAGCTGCTGGTTCTGTTGTTGTGGTCCAGGCTGAATGATCTGGAGGCCCCTATTGTCGGCGCTGTCCAAGGGCAACGCGCTGATGCTGTAAACGAAAAACACCCACCCAGTTAGCACCCTCAAAGCACAAATTACAACGATATTTGTGCATTATTTATAGCAAAATTGTGATGTTCACTTTTAAAGGTAGTCAGGCAGGCGCTAAACCACGGTTCAGGCTAGGTGTCTTTAGCAGGTACCACCAAATCACTTCCTGTCCTTTTAAAGTGCCACAAACCGCCGTGACTGCGGGGCGTTATATGAACTCAGTCAGCAAATCCTGCAGCGCTGCAGCCATTTTCAAGCATGAATGATCCATCTTCATAAAAACACATTTTCTTACATTCCCAGCCATCAACAAACATGTTATTCAGTACTCCACTGACAGCCTAATGCTGTTGGTTCTATCCACTCCAAGCCCCTCCCCCCTGCTGAAAGTCCAGACAGCTCAGCGCTCACATCAGGGAGGCCAGAGAGTCGGATGCTGGCCAACAGCTGGCCAGCAGTTGGGAGAAGTCATCAGCTGGCTGTCGGAACTGGTGCGTTAAAGATAACCCAGAGGAAGTTACCATGCCAGCAGGAGAAGCTGCCAATCCACCCAGAGCAGAGCAGCCGTACGTGGCAAATATCACAGAATGCTTTAGTTTAATTTTTTTTTTTTTTTTTTTTNTTTTTTTTTTTTTTTTTTTGAAGAGATACAGATATACCTACATATTACAGAACCCTTAAAGGGACATGGGATGAAAAAAAAATCTGTGGAAATAAAAAAAACTTGACCCTTCATTGAGCAGAAGTGCAAAAGTATATCAGGGTCACTCCAATGCACTGTTGCTAGGCAACAATGAAGCGATTTGTTTGAGCTTGGACTAAAATATAAAGACATGCAGTTGGTGCTTGGGTTGAGGTATCTTGGGTTATCCTGCAAAAGTTTTGCATTATGTCACAAAAACTTTTGCTTTATCTCGCAAAAGGACTTTTATTTACTTTCTTTCCACTGATATTTTTTACATCTCACATGTTCCTGCAGGGGTTCCAGAACATCCAGATACACTCAGTCATATTTATTGAATCTTTTTTTTTTTTTTTTTTNTTTTTTTTTTTTTTTTTTTAAATTTTATTTTGGCAAAGCTGAAAATGTATTTGTCTCTCTGTGCACTAAGAAAAAAAAAGACAATTTGTCACTTGGATTCTGCAGCTGAAGTCGCATTATTATGGATCCCACAGAGGGTCGGGACAGAACCAGCTGCATCGTGCATCTGGAGCCGGATCCACATCAGGATCCATAATAAGATGTTAGAGTCGCTCCATTATTTGTTAAATTTGCCCAGGGCGTTAACCTGGACTACAGTGAACGCACTCCTCAACATGCTGCTGTCTATCAATCACCTCAGAGAACCTCAGGTATGAGCTGTCTACCTATGGACTCCCACATGCAGGACATTTTTAGCTATGTCAGTCCCTGCAGATCCACCTCATTCCCAGTCCAATCCACCTCAACCACATTCCGACCTCTAAGTACAGTTCTAGATCAGGGGTATTCAGCTAAAATTCAGGTGGGCCCAGTTACCTAGCTCCCCTGTGGGGTCTGTAACCACGAGAAATTACCATACCTGTCAACACTGAGCTTTGATAGTAAGGGAGAGTTTCTGGGACACGACCCTTATTCTATGATTGAAAGCTTTGCTAGCATGATGGTATTATGTTTGTTTATTGCTCCCACAAGAAACTGTTTAAATCAACTTTATTCTGCTTGGCTTCAGGCGCGCCACAGAATGACCAAAACAACTTGATTGGGCCAATTATGATTCTGTATAACTGTTAAAATACGGGAGATTTATGAGAGAAATTATCAAACGGGTGGGAGAGGGAGTGAAAATATGGGAGAAACCAGGAAAAACGGGAGAGTTGACAGGTATGGATATTACACATAACTAGGATTCAGAAGGCTTCATAGTGTCAGCTTCAGCATTTTATTAAACGTTTTTGACTAAAGTGCTTTTCTTAGTTAAAAGTATATTTTTAAACATGGACGATGACCTTAAAATTTATCTTAAAAATAAAGTATTGGGCTCTTTCTTTTTCTAGCCCTTACCTCGGACTGTTGTGGGTAGGCTTCTTCAAATTTTTTATGATTTGTATCATAATGACGTTTAACATTTCCACTTTTTATGATGGGAACAGATCAAACTCACGGGTCTTATAGCATTTGCTGCTGGAAGATTGAAAGCATATTTATATTCCACTCATCCTTTTCGTGGTCAACTTTTCTGATTTTTGAGCCATTTGAACTTTGTTGCATGTTTGGCCTGCTAGCATGTCTGCTCAGCTTATTTTCAGGGTATCTTAACGGAGCAGCAAGACAAACTGGACAAGAGGCTTCAGCCAGAGGACCCATAGCGCCCCCTGCTGAGCTGTCCATGCTGTGCCTGCTGAAAATTCTCCTAACCTNGGACCCATAGCGCCCCCTGCTGAGCTGTCCATGCTGTGCCTGCTGAAAATTCTCCTAACCTTAAAACATAGGTTAATATTAGCATCATAAGAAATGCTCAACGGTCCCGATAAAAACCTCTCTGGGTCCGGATCTGGACCGGAGTCCGCTAGTTGCTGACCACTGTTCTAAACCATTCCATGATGCAAGACAGAAAAGCAGGAGAGATGTTATCTGCACTGTGGTCTAGATGATGAATGGTGAAGCTATAATCACTAGTTAGGAAAGACTGGTGAGTCTTCATCTTTTGCCTTTTACCACGTTTTAATCTTTCTGCTTTTCCCTCTTCAGGAGATCAACTCTACTCTTTATCTGATTTTGGTTGGTTTTTGATGGTTGCTTCTTGTATACCCGCTGTGCTCGCTGCTTCAAACATCCCTTCAAAAGCTAATTAGAAGCTGGAGAGCAAACCGGAGTTTAATTCTGCCAGATCCAGGTGTGATTTGTTTGTACTCAGGTAGGAAGGCAACAATCATAGATAGACCACATAAAGCAGATGGATGACTGTTTGATTGGAGAGACCAAACTACAGGTGAGCAACTGAAAAGATGAAGTTAGAACAACATTTAAGGTCTGGATCGGCAAAAGAAAAAGAGGAAACACAAGAAACAATGAGAGGGAGAGACAGCTGGAAACACCAGGATGTGAAATGTCAGATGGATTCAGGTGGATTATTACAATTCATGTATAAAATACTCAAATGTGACTAAGAAAAATGGTGTTTATTTGTTCTTCAGACATTTCTGAAGTTTTTCTGTTAGCCAGAGGAGAAAAGAACATGTTGTACATGCTTCAAGTTGCCTGAATGGAACACAATTCAAATGTCAGGAGGTTAGCAGGCTGCTAACTGTACATGAATGACAGAAAAGTCCAACAACACGAGCTGCTGGAACAGAGCCAGTTTAGAGCCACGCCCCCTGCTGGAACCCAGACGCGTTTAACTGGTCTGTGCTTTCAATTTGTGACGAACAGTTTCGCACGCTGCTAAAATTAGTCCACTCAACTATTCATCAGATCATCCATGTTAAACACCTGACTCTGCTGCTGCCCGTTAAGGGTGACGGACCAATCAGATTAGACGCCGTCAAATCCCAAATTGTTTGAGACAGAAATATGTCAGCGATAATGTTTTGGAAATATAAGTAAAATACAGTACCTATGGTTATTCCTAAATATTATGGAACACCAAATGCACCAAAATTAAATAAATAAAAACAACATTATGAAATAAATAACTATGCAAAAATCATTTTTATCATGAAATCTTATTTCATGAATGATTTTTGCATACAGTTATTTATTTCATAATGTCGTTTTTATTTATTTAATTTTGGCGCATTTGGTGTTCCATAAAATATGCTTATATTGATCCTACATACAGTAGATCTAAAGTAAATTTTGTAATTTTACTTTTCATTGAATTTGGCTTTGGTACCCAAACAAGCTGCACTGTATTTAAAAAAAAAAAAAAAAATNAAAAAAAAAAAAAATGGTGTCTGGAATTGACAATAAAAAAATTAATAGAAAGTAGAAAATCAGCAGATTGGACAGAAAACATTTTGAGGCCTGTTTGTTGTGTAAAGCATCACCTGACAGGTAAGGAAGATTTTTCTGAATAAAGCGAGAATTTTTTTGTCAGCTTTTCTAGAATTAATCATCCATTTTTTCCCGATTGTTTAGCATAACTTTTTAAAAACTTTTTAAAATCTTTAAAACCTTCTTTTTTTCCCCTCAAGATTTCATTCTAGAATAAGAACTGAAAACAAGCATAAAACTTGACTTTCTGTCAGGTTAAGAATTTTTTTTTTTTTTTTTTCCAGTGCAGCTTTTTTAGGTGACAAACTAAAGCCAAATTCAACAAAAAGCAACAACGCAGTCTAAAGGCAAAGACGGCAAAGGTTTAAAGGCTAAACGCAGATTACAGCCCTGGTAGTGAGGATCCATATTTCCCGATATAAATTCACGCATGTTGTGTAGGATTATCACCTCATGTCCGTGTTCCTACCAGCTTGTGTAGTTGTGTTAGAAGCTCACCATAACATTGCCACATCATAAAGTCATCATATCATAACCACCACTCATATTCTTATTACTGAGCTATAAAAATCCCGCTGTAGGCACATGGCCCTGAATGCACCCTGAGGTATAAAGTTAAACCTTAAAGAAGCCCTATAATGTTGTTTAGCATCTTTACTGAAAACGATAAATTATTTCACGTGGTTTCTATCACTTCTATACTCTGAAAATCACAATTCGAAAACTATAGTAGAGAAACAAAAAAAATCTAAAAGACTCAGAGAAAAATAAGAAATGATTTCATATCACATCACACAACTTTGCTTTGACATTTCTGTGACAGTAATAACTTCATACTACATATTATGGCTAATTACACTACAATTTGACATAATTAAGATGTGAAACTTATATTCTGTAATATGGAGGAGCTTTCCTGAAGGCATAATCCTATTTGTAGTCAAACGGTTCTACAGGGTTTGTAAATTTAAGGGGAAATATTATGTTTTTTGTTATTTTCCCTTATTTTTATAAAAGTGTAATATAGGATTATGTGTTGTTAAGGTTTGCAAATCTTTAGGTTGACACCTATAGAAATGCATCAGGTAGAGAGCAGATATATAATTGATTAATCAATCACACATCCACATTGTATCTGCTTGAGCTAAGCTAGGCGCTAGCTACTTATCAATCACACAAACTATTTTAGCTTTCACAAGCTTCATAAACTGCTGCGATTCCCTGAAGCTAACCTGGCTGGAAATCCAAACAAATTCATTGAAATACAACAATGAACATACAACTGATAATCCAAACAATTCTACACAACCAAGCTGAGTTAACAACCTGCGACCAGCTAAAGCTAGCTTGCTAATAACCTACCTGCTACCTGGAGCTAGCATGGTTAGCAACACCGCAAACAGAGAAACAAACAAATGAAACAAGCACAATTTACTCTCTCCAGCTTTTCTCTACACAACCAAAAAAGAGTTTACAGAAAGTGCTTGATTTTCTATTTGAGTCAAGAAAATTTTAGAAAATAAAAGTCTAAAAAAAGAGTTTTCTACAAAAAGAATTTCTATAATAATTCTTTCAAAAATATACAAAATATAATCACTGACTCTAGAAAATTGGGAAAAATGAAAAAAAATGTCTAAAAAAATGTTTAGAATTTAGAAAATTCTTTCTGACTTGATCATGTGATCCATTTCTGACTGAGTCCTTCACACATCGACAACAACAAACCAGACCTCTAAAATAAAAGCATTCCCATCAGCCAAAATCTGACATCCTACCAGGTAAAGGATGTTTTTACAGATTTAGGCAGGTTTTATTTTTATTTTTTTTAAACAAAGCAAACGATGAAACAGATCTCAGTTTGTGCACATCCGCCAGGTTAAGTGTGTTTCACATGTAATTATGACACTTAGCTCACTTTGGACACTTGACAGTCCGGTTTCCTTGCTGATTGTACTCACTCTTAAGTGAACAAGCACGCTGATGGAGTGATACGCTTACACCATTCCAGCTTATGACTCAAAGCTATAAATACTGATACACGTGGCTGTTAATAGACTAATATGGCCTCCTGGCAGCTGGGCGAGTTCGACTCTTCAGACATGATGCAGGGATGGAATATATCAAACTGCAGGCAGGTGTGGAAGGTTGGTGTTTAACACAGGAGCTGCAGCAGATGTGGACGAAACGTGACGAAGACACTTCAGAGGCCGAGGAAGCCATCAAGAAAATACAGGTTAATGACATAAAAACTCTAAATGATGTAAAGCTCAAACGCAGATACATTCTACATGGCAAAACATAGATAGATAGATAGATAGATAGATAGATAGATAGATAGATAGATAGATAGATAGATAGATAGATAGGGAGGTAGAGAGGGAGGTAGGTAGGTAGGTAGGCAGATGGGTGGGTGGGTAGGTAGGTAGGTAGGAGACAGGTAGGTACGTAGGTAGGTAGGTAGGTAGGTTACTCAAATAAAGGACAGTTGAAGAAAACATCTGTCCCAGGCTGGAATTAAACTCAGAGTTGGGAATCAAACCATCTGTTCTGCACAACTAACATAAAACTCTGGGAAAACAGCCGTTTGTGCTGTTAAAATTTTTGTTTGTGCTCTTACTAGCATTTTTTTTAGTTATTAATCAATATTTTATAGGTCATTTGACGATGGGACAAGTGACGTCATCACCTAAAATAAAACTTTTAATATCTTAAAAAAAAAACAAAAAAACAGAGCAGCACAAATTAATCTTTTAATGGCACAAATAATGAAACAAACGAGGTCACTTTGTGTCGGTTTGGAGCAGGCTGGGAAGCAGAACGACCTCAGAACGACCTATAAAATACTCTTTAGTATCTAAAAAATGAAAGCAGCACCAAAACTTTAAGGGCACAAATGACTGAGACTATTTTACGTTAGTTGAATTATTCTTGGTTCTCGTGCTTTCATGACGCCCGCGCTTCACACATTATAAGAGCCTCTGAGGTACGAGGCTGTTTAGCGCTGCGTCTTAGCTTGGTTTTAGTTTTCGCCTTCACATATCAATCGCATACATTATTTCCACTACGTGTGACAGGAACTTTCCAGACTACAGGGTTATCTCCTAAAAGAATTGGCAGCCATTTGGCATCTTTATAACCCTCACAGAGGAAGGAAATTGTTCGCCATTCTTTGATTTTCCGTCTCTTTTCTCTTGGCTAACCGTTGCTAAAGGTTTAGCAACGGTTAGCCGTTGCTAAACCTTTACTCACATCACACAGTGTGTGTCACGTCACACAGACGCCGTCTGCATTACTTCAAATATGACTTCCTGTTTGTCTTTGGAACATATCAGTGTGTACTTGTTGCTTTCAGACCTTTAATGGTCATAAAACGTTGAGTCATATCTGACTCAGTAAACCGAGCTCAGATTTAAGAATAGCTGGACGCGGCTATTTACACCTCACACACACTGAAACACCTTCATCTGAATGCTGCAGGCGATTCCGGTTTGCCTCATCATCACGCAATAAAAATATATTTCAAATATATCATCATATCTGTTTGATTCCAGTGAAAACATCTGAGATTTCAAATTAAAACAGGGAGAGATTTTGTAGTTGGTGGTTTCGGTTTTCATCTCTGATGTTGAAGTTTTCCATATTAAAGCATTAATATCAATAATGATGATTTTCATGTCCTAATTAATCTTGTTTGTGAGTCTCATCAGATTAAATAAAGATCATTTAAATATCCAGGAAATAAAAAAAGAGAAATATTTTGGAAGGAAAATTACACTATAGAATATTCATTGCTATTCATGCTCATGTCTTATAAATACATGTTGTTTTTCCTATATGATAAAAATGGGATTGTTGTTCTGTTAAATATATTAAGTTAAAGTTATTTTGTGATTCTGCAACTGAAAGAGGATCTATATTAATTTTTTCCTGAAAAATACTATTAATAAATATATTTAAAGAATTAAATCTGATGTTTGTGTTTTGTTTTGTTTTTTAAAACTTAATACTACAAAACAAACATTAGAATTAGTGAATTAAAGCTAAATAAACTTAATACAGTATTAATACAATCTGATCCAGAGGATATCAGGCTAATAACGTCTGGCTATTTTTTTTAAATGTTAATGATAAATTTGTGAAGTTAGTGTAATAAAGTTTAACAACATTATTTACCTGAAATAAATAAACGTTAATATGTTTGATCTATTCTGCTTTTCTGTGTAATTTTTCTTTTTTTTTTTTTTTTTNTTTTTTTTTTTTTTTTAGGTGTTTTGCAGCAGATTGACTTTTCTGTTCCAGTTTGAATTCAGCATATTAACACATCTTTATGTTTGTTTCTATGACGTTACTTCAATAAACATGTTATTAATGGTTGATAAATAAAACGTTGTAGATATCCATCAGTCATCTGCTTTTCTCATGCGTTCACGACTGAAAACTTCAGGAAACCTGCTTTTAAGATATTATCATGACATAAAAAAATGGAAAAGTCAGTAAACAGCAAAACATAAAATGACTCTACAACAAACACACACACACACACTCACAAAGATGAGAAAGATCTCCGTAGTCAAAACAAAAACCACATGGGACCAATTAGTCCAAACCACAGGAAATAAAAGTGAGTCCAGCAGAGGAATCGTCCCTCGTCCCGTACGAGACGGACAGAAAACGCAGCTTCACAATCAGCCTCACCTTCATCCAAACACACAAACCTTCAGCAGAGGAGCAGCACAGGAGGACTGAGGCTCAACTCCACACGGCTCCTCCGTGCTGTGACCTCCACACACACACACACGCCTCCCACACGCCTGTCCCCTCAAACATGACAACTACAGCAGAACATCATGGCCTCTGAGTGATGACGCTGCTGCAAACCAGCTCACGAGTGACGAAACGCCACAAGTGGCCTGCGTGTGTGTATGTGTGTGTGTGTGTGTGTATGTGTGTCTGTGTGTGTGTAACTCAGTGATCACATTCAAAGCTTTAAAGTGCAAAATGGATTTTAAAAAACGGCATCCAGAGGGATTTCTATGGCGATACAGAAATCAATATCTGAGAATAAGAAAAAATTAAGATATATCAGCTGACAGTTTATATGTGTGTATATATATATATATATATGCAAACACATATATATAAAAACAAAAACAACAGGGTGTTTACATTGTATGTTTATATATACACACACACACAACAGCGCATATATGTTTGTAAATTGTGTATGTGACTGTAAATTAATTGATTGTTGCCAAAACAAAAACCCAGAAACAACAGGGTGTTTACATTGTATGTTTATATATATAAATATATATATATATACACATATATATATAATATGTATATATATTTATATATATACACATATATATAATATTTAAGGGTGCTTACATTGTATGTTTATATATATACACACACACATATATATATATTTATATATATACATATATATATATAATATTTATATATAAACATACATTGTAAACACAATGTATGTTGTAAACACATTGTAAACATACAATGTATGTTGATATATATATATATATATATATATATCAACATACATTGTATACACCCTGTTGTTTCTGGGTTTTTTGTCAAGGATCAATCAATTTTTGTTATTAATCTTCTGTTGTTTGAAGGCATTTTTAGGCATTTTTATCTAAAAATGCCTAATTTTTTTTTGTGTTTTTATTGAATTTTCTTTAATTTGTTGTCTTAAAAACTGCACCGTAAAACAACAAAATCCTTAGCAGAGGACAAAATATTTTGGCTCAATAAAATCTGGATAAAACTTGTTTCTAGAAAATTTTTGATTAAAATAAAAAAATCTAAAAAGCTGCAAGTGAAGAAATTCTACTGTATAATTTTTGTAATTTCTAGGGGAAAAATATATTTACATAAAAAGTAATAAAATAATTATGTGAATGACAAAAGTGAAGTTTAAAACTATTATTACTATATTGAAATTTAGCCAACTGATGATTTATTCCACCATTAAAATGGATAAAATAAGGAAAATAATCTTTTAAAAAGACAGTTGATGTGTTGAAAAGAGAAAAAAAGCATTTGAGTTAATAGTTTTTAGATGACTCCAAATTAATTAACTAAAGATGAAATTTAGATTAAATAAATTGCAAATATATAAATATTTGTTGCAAGATTTTCTTGTTTTTCTTGTACATTTACTTTGTTTTTCTTTTTGTTTTTATTATTTAGTTGTTGGTGTTTTTTATGATTTTAACTTTGTTTTTTTATCATTGAGAAAATTTAGTCACTTTTAATGATCGTTATCACTCTTTTTTCAATTTAGAAAATTACAAAATCCCTCAGAAATCATGAAACTGAACAATCTATGAAGTTTTATAATTTCATGTAGAGCATATTTCCTTCCTGTCAGCCTGGATGTCTGCGTGTGTGTGTGTGAGTGTGTGTGTGTGTGCGTGTCTGAGTGTGTGCGTGTGTGTTTGAGCTCACAGGCGTCACTCTGATAGATTTACACTCATTCCAACGAGTCACTTTTCATCTGCTCAGAAAATCCTCCTACAAAATACTCTCCTTATAATAATAATATATGACTTAAAGGACCATACCGGTGGTTTTACCATCTTCCAAAACATAAAACCGCATTTTACTTTTCCTGTTATTTGAAATCAAATGTTCAGGTGACAAATCCACCTTAAAATTCAGCATTTCACCTGATAACACAGAGACACACAGCAGCAGAAAGGACGGCCTTCTTTCATTTCTAAAAGCCGTTTTCTCCTGGGACGATATTTCCTGGACTTGCATGTTTTCCTGTGGAGCTCTGTGTTGAACCGATTAAATAAAGTACTTAACAAATGAATAGACGTCGTTTTCTCTATTTATATCAGCACATTTCAAGTAGATTTCTATGGCGTACTGAAATGAACTGAAACCAATGCCAGTCTGGAAGGCAGGAAAAACAATTCTAATATTTACCACTGCAAAATGGTTGTCAGTAACGTAACGTATTAGGTTGTTTTAAGGAGGTTCAAAGATGCAAAAACACTGGTATGGTCCTTCAAGCAATATGCTAATATGCTAATAATCAATCTATCTATCTATCTATCTATCTATCTATCTATCTATCATCTCTCTAATATCTCTAATATCTCTGTCTATTATCTCTCTCTCTATATATATGTATTATCTCTCTATTATCTTTCTCTATTATCTCTATCTATCTTTCTATTATCTATCTATCTATCTATCTATCTATCTATCTATATCTCTGTCTAATATCTCTCTCTCTATTACCTCTCTCTTTATCTATTATCTCTCTATGCATTCTCTCATTATCTTTCTCTATTGTCTCGCTCCATCTATCTTTCTATTATCTCTCTGTTTGTCTGTCTATCTATCTATCATCTCTCTGTCTAATATCTCTGTCTATTATCTCTCCTTCTCTCTATTATCTCTCTCTATGTATATATTTTCTCTCTTATCTTTCTCTCTCTCTGTTATCTCTATGTATTATCTATTATCTTTCTCTATTATCTCTATCTATATCATCTCTCTAATATCTCTCTATCATCTCTCTCTCTATATATATGTATTATCTCTATTATCTTTCTCTATTATCTCTCTATGTATTATCTTTCTCTATTATCTCTCTATGTATTATCTTTCTCTATTATCTCTATCATCTATCTATCTATCTATCTATCTATATCTCTGTCTAATATCTCTCTCTATTACCTCTCTATCTATTATCTCTCTATGCATTCTCTCATTATCTTTCTCTATTATCTCGCTCTGTCTATCTATCTATCTATCTATCTATCTATCTATCTATCTATCTATTAGCACATGCACACTGGATGTGTTCTGAGATGTTTCCTGCTCTTCCACTAGGTGGCGCTAAGTGTTGCTGTAGATGACTCCAGATGGGAATGTTTCAGTCTGCCACATGAGGGTGCTGCACTGATGAACGTCTCACACACACACACACACACACACACACACACACACACACACACTGCCTGAGTGGCTTTAACAGAGTTTATATTTACAGGCTTTAATTTCCACACAGAAACTCATAAAATGTCATTTTAGTTTGATTAGCCAGTTAATAAATGTCTGAATTATGCAGTTGAAACTTTATTTCTTTATATCTTATTTTTATTTACTATTTTATTTATTTTTACTATTTTTATTTACTTTGACAATAAACTTATACAACATAATGTATCTTCTCCTGGTAACATTGTTGTTTTTAATAAATCTTTAATAACTAATTGGAGGGATTCTTCACAAAAACAGCTTCTTTATGTTATTTATGAAAAGCTAATACTGCCTTATATATTGTTATTGGATTTGAGTTATTCTTAAATATCAACATCAATACGTCCAAAACAAATCTGGCATCAGTCAGACTTTAGTACCTAAAACTTAAACTCACTAAACTCCATGTTATTTATGAATCTGCATCTTTTTGTGTACATGTGACCACCGTGTGTTTATTTTATTTATATGTATTTTTTTTTCTGTGGAATTTTCTTATGTGCCTTTCATATTTTTATTATGTGCCTTTTGTATATTTTTTTATGTGCCGTTTATATTTTTATTATGTGCCTTTTATATTTTTATTATGTGCCTTTAATATATATTTTTTAGTATGTGCCTTTTATATATTTATAATGTCCCTTTTATACACATTTTTTATTAAGTACCTTTTATATTTTTATTCTGTGCCTTCTGTATATATTTTTATGTGCCTTTTATATTTTTATTATATGCCTTTAATATATATTTTTTTATTACGTGACTTTTATATTTTTACTTTGGTAATTCTCTTGTATGAGCAGCCACGTTCTCATTGGGCCTGAAATGTTTTTTTTTATTTTGCGGAATTTCATGTGTAATATTGTACAAGTATAATGTGGGTGTGATGAGATAATAAATCTCCTTGTTTTTCTCCCTGTTTTTTTTTTTTTTTTTTNTTTTTTTTTTTTTTTTTTTAACATAAAAACAACTAAAACTTTCCTTTAACACCGCAGAGACAGAACGCTTATGTTAGCATCAAACTCAAACGCACTGTTACGTTCACGCACGCACGCACGCAAATGCTTCAGACTTTGCGAATTGACACACTAACGACCACGTGACCTTTGACTCATCGCGACAGCAGAAGCCGTAACTAATTTCCTGACCTTAATTTAAACGTTTCATCAAATCAGACGCATATCAACACATAACACTGTCATCTGAAGTCAACTTGTCTGGTCCATTTGGCGCAGATAAGGGGGCGGATCCTGATTTATGGCGGTGTGAAGATACGTAAAATATCTTCACAGAGACGTGGGTTCGAGGCCCTCCTGACCCCATAAGCAGAAAGCTCCTGATGTTCCTCTAAAGATGCTTGTAAAATGATGAACTTCACGCCGCCATGTTTTACAAAGTCCAATCAAAAAACAGGCCTAAAGCCGCAATGACTTAAAATAAACCCGTGAACGCAACATCCCGGACACACGTTAGAGCTTCAGATACAAACCCTGAGAGCTGCACGAACACACACATACACACACACACACACACACACGGAAGCTGAAGGTNAACCCTGAGAGCTGCACGAACACACACATACACACACACACACACACACACGGAAGCTGAAGGTGATCTGGTTTCAGCCATTAGGATGGTGTAACAGGATTTTGGGGGTCACAGAGAAACACGGAGGTCAAGAAGAACCTTGTGACTTGACAGCTGCCTCCCAACTGTGGAACTTTAAGAGCATTCCAACAAATCCCGAACAGGAAATAGCGCAATTAGCGTCTAAAGCCGTGCTGGCATGCTGCACCAACACCTGTTTGATGCGTTTAAAGACATTAAATATCGCTGGGATATTTTAAAGAACACAAGTCTAAGTGTTTTGTTTTGTTTTTTAAATGAACCAAAACCTTCTCTCCAATCGCATTTCTACAGCAAACCCGCAAAGCTTTCAAACGTAAACCTTAAATTCCAACGCCGATGTTTTCAGGACAATTTATCAACACTTGCTCATCTCTTCTGAGCTATCAGGTATTGCGCGTAGCGGTTTGAGGCGAGGCGCCGACAGCGGCTAAGAAAAGCCCTCCGGTTACCTGCGATCCGCTGACATGGCGTGTCAAACTGGGTGCTGAGAGTTTGGGCGGCCAGGTGATCCAGACTCCGAACAGCCTGCTTGGACTTTGGACAGAGTGACATCAGAGCTCCATCTGGCTTGTCAAAGTTGAGAAGAAGGATGGCGAGAAGAAGGATGGCTACAGGAAAGTCTAAACTTCCAGCACATCAAGGCTTTACGTGGAGACTGAAGGAGGTCTGGAGGAAAAAAATGCTTTGTTTCTGAGCAAAGTAATGCTTTTCCCATCTTATTTTTGCTCAGATCATCTCAGTGGACCAGGACGGAACCAGAGGCTGAGAGGTGTGAATTCAGGCGCAGGAAGCATCAGGAGGTTCTGAGGTAACATGAGGGGGAGGATCGTGTCGCCATTTTTCTCGCTGCTCTACAAGTTATTTATAGCTGCTGAAGTTTGACTGCTGCTGTTCTGTTCGCAAACACATTCAAACTCTTCATCAGATCCAAAGTTCAGACGTGTGAAGGGAGCAGGAGTTTCCACGGATCAGCTCCAGCCGGAAGTCAAAGTGGGAGTCTTCCTCAGCGTGGACGGCAACATCCGAGCTATATTTGTGTACAAAGTGACGTTAGCGGTCATCCTTCCTTTTCATCTCTCTCTCTCTCTCTCTCTCTCTCTCTCTCTCTCTAACGCTGCATTTTTGCCATCTGTCACCGCTGTCATGCTCATAAATACCGATCACAGGCGCAGCTGCACCGACCCCCTACCGGGCGTCTCAGCCAATGGCAGCCCTGCTTCCCGCCGCCGAGGAGGTCACGTGATCAGCAGCATTTTATGTTTGCAGGATGTCTCAAAAAGTTCGGGAAGAAATTTGGGGACAGATTGAGGAAGAAGTGCTTAATGAAGTTACACTGATTAACCTGAAGGTGGCGCTGTAATAACCATTTTTATATTTTAGCCTATAACTTTTTGATAGAATAATTAAAAAAAAAAAAGNTAATAACCATTTTTATATTTTAGCCTATAACTTTTTGATAGAATAATTAAAAAAAAAAAAGTGCCCTGGGTTCCTTGGTACAAATCAGGTCCACAAACTATAATAAGACAAAAATCCATTTATTAAAGTCGGTCAATCCAGGGTTAGACTGGGATTCTAATTGTTACTGGAAATTTAAAGGACCATACCGCCCATTTTGTATATGTGAGCCTAATATATTCAATTTTCATACATGTAGCGTTACTGACAAACATTTCCCAAAGCATACTACTGGAACAGTGAATTAAAAATGTTTTTCCTACCTTCCAGACCTCCATTGGTTTCAGTTCATTCTGCTATTAAAATCAACTTGTTGATACTGTAAACGTTCTTGGGATAGGTAATCCATCATCACCAACAAGACGTGTATTCAGGTTTTTTTAGAAGTTATGTAATTTTAGTGTTTAAGCTCAATAAAAAGCGTGGAGTGAATGTATGCCTCCACCGGGGAATATAGTCCCAAAAGAAGACCTGCGTTTATGGAAAAATTTAAAGGACCGTGACTTCATAAGGCTGTGTAACTATTAGCAGGAGAAACATGGATTTTTAAGGTGGGTGTATCGCTTGAATATTTGATTTTGAAAGATTAAGAGATTTAGCAAAATATCAGGAAAGCTGAAATACGGTTTTATCCTTTGGGAAATGATTGTCAGTAATGTAACGTATGAAAATTGAATATATTAGGCTCAAACATGCAAAATGGATGGAATGGTCCTTTAAGGTGCCAAGCGGAGTGTGTTGCTGATGAAACTAGCTGCGCTGTCAACTCTTATGAGCCCAACACCATGTCAACCCATCGTTGTCATGGAGATGACAGGACGCTAAATGTGATTGGACCAAATCAAAGCAGAGCAGACATTCTCACACAGACATGAGCTGTCGGACATTTGGTTTCGCTTTCTATGCAGCGGGTAAAGCGAAGAATTTTGACTCGTTGCATTGCAGTGATGTCTCTCAGATAATACAAATACATATGAAAAGCAGAATTTGCTCAGAGTCCGGAGACAGTTGTGGTTTGGTCTGGATTGGAGTCCGGACTTTGAGGATGACTGGTGTAGACACATCTAACTATATAGGCCAACTAGATTTTCTGCCATTTTGAAATTTTTCCAAAATAATTTTTTTAATCTACTTCTACAATTTTGAAAGGAATTAGTGGAGAATTTGTAAAAGTTGCTATTTCATGAAATGAATCATGAAAAAAAAAACTCAAGACCATTCATGTAACATGTAACTGTGTAATTCAGCCTTAATAAGAGAGACACTAAAGCCTAAAATATAACGTACAGCTGCTGTGGATTATGTCATATTGTTCATGATAGTACCAGTATAATTTTTAATATGTTAAAAATGTATCATATGACGATATTAATGGTTTGATTATTCCTGTTGATTTCCAGGAAATTTGGGAGTTTTTCAGGTTCATCCTGGCGTGTGATGGTTATTTCAGATCCTTCACATTTTTTTCCTGTTTGACAGTCTCAGGTAACTCCAGACGTCCTGCCACGACTCCAGATTTTCATGGCTATTCTTGACTTTCTGCATAACTTTTTTGTTATTCCTGACTTTTCTGGGTGAAATTCCAGCTTGTTCCGGGAAGACTGCAGAAGGGTGAAACTAAAAATTTTGAGGAAAACAGATGCAAACATGCAGTGGAAACGTTTCAGAACAATGAGCAATATGCAGCCATATGCCCCAATATGTCTCATCTAGAAAGCAGCCGCCATTACAGGCTGCTCAAATAGCCATTAGCAGAAATGAGCCCAAACAATGAAGGCAACTGAACTCAGCGATTTTTCCAACAGCTGCTCTGCTGAGCCCCAGAATGTCAAATGGGGGAAAAAAACAAAAAAAAATAAGAGAAGGTTGTCCAGCAAAACCCCAACATAAGTGAGAAATCCCCCTGAAAGCCGGTGGACAGAATGGGTTGGCTTTGGCGGCGAGTAATGACCATCAGGGGACCGATGCTGCAAGCACACACAGTCAGCACGATCTGGAATGTTATCGCTGCATTTTATGGCTGGAACACACGACGTCGACATCTAGTTTTAGTTTCACGTACGCGTGATGAAGCTGAAATAAACAATCTGCCGCACAACGCACAGAGCGGTGAAACCGGAGCGGTCCAGCATGTCACATGAGAAGAAAATGACGTGGTAGGATTTGGTTTATTTATACAGGAAAGGTCTGACGCACCCTGAGAGAGGAATTATGACTGTGTGTGTAAGATAATATGCTTTAATAAACCCCAGACATAATCCACTCTGGATTTGTAAAACTTTATGCACAAGTAGATTAAATAAATTTCAGCGTTACACAGAACGATGCAGGGAACGTGAGAAAATGCCGTTAACCGGATTAACCAGAGGACCACAAACGCACCACATCCCTCACTAACCATCTAATCTCTGAGCATGGCTTTATAGAGTGAACAGATTTCCACAATATACAGTTACATATACAGCAAACAACATCCAATCAGGGTGATAACACACCTACACCAGCTTTTGCACGTTTACATCTGACTCTAATCCAATTCAATCCATTATTTCAAATATTTAAAATTAAAATCGGTTTAAATTGGCGCATAGTAACATTGTGCAATTGAAAGTTCATTTATTTAAGCAAAGATTACAGTAGGTATAAACATTCCCATCATGCATTTCCTCACCAGGAGCCTCATTTAATCCATATTAAAAGTTTACATATGCTGAAAAGAGGAAAATGGGGTATGTCAAAAATTATTCAGAAATCCATTAACTTGAAAAAAGTGAGCATGATAAAGGACCATACCACCCATTTTGCATGTTTGAGCCTAATATATTCAATTTTCATACATGTAATAGGGAAATGATTGTCAGTAACGTAACATGTATGAAAACTGAATATATTAGGCTCAAACATGCAAATGGCTGGTATGGTCCTTTAAAAATCATATCCAGTAAACTCCCTCAATTTACCATAAATTCAAAGCGATTTGTAAATATCTGAATAATTATATACATACAAATAAGTTTCTACATCATTACTCTTTACAGAGAGAATGGAGATTTCATATTGGAGATCAAAAATAATATATATATAAGGCAGAAATGCAGGTATTGTGAACAAGGTGAAATTAGGAAAATCTTTGATTTGGTGCCAAGTTCTCCTGACAAAATTTTTTTTTTTCTTCTTGTACAAAATAGTTAAAAAAAAAAAACCCTTCTCAACAAGCGGCGAGTCGTGTTTACTCAGTGAACGAAGGAATGCTATAATTCCATCTCCATCCATGTTTACGACTTAGTCCATATTTTTTGCTTTATAAAATACAAATGCATTTATTCTGTCTATTCTTCCTCTTTGTATTTTCTGTCACTCGCACAACAAAGCAGTTTGTGAACCTCAGCAAAACCTGGAAGACAAAGAACATTTTCACATCCGCAGTGCAATTACAGATGATTAATTAATAATGGCGATCTCTGAGGCCCAATCAGTGGCCACCATCTGTTCCCTCTCACCTCCCCTCGGGTCCAATTGATTAGCCGGAGGGTTAATCGACAGGAAGCCCCTGGTGTGGGTTTCCACCCTGTGCTGACATACGGAGGGTCTCCAGGCCCCTCACCTCATTGCGGTCGGGTATTTTCGGGGCCCGTTAACGCGTCTGACCTCAAATCTGTTCATCAAGCTGCCAGACATGACTGCACCGCTGTCAAGTTCTGTCTGAGTGAATCTCCTCCTGTCTCAGAGCTTTTCCCTCTCCTGCAGGAAAAACTCTCGTCTCGCCTCCACACACATGCTAACACGACCACACGCATGACTGTGAACCTCGACTACACACGATCAAAGTGGAAGCTAGTTGAATTTGCTGTTAAAATTCCATCTATAAAAGCCATGTTTCACTTTAAAAGTCACAACATGCACTTGTTTCAGGTTTTGTCCATTTATTTCCACATGAAACAAACTGACACTAATAAGCCGTGTCATGTCATATTGTTCATTATAATGCTGATAAAGTTTTTATGTAAAAATTTATACCGCAATACTGCAGCATGACGTGTTGATGCATTTTGATAACAAGCACAAGAAGAAGAAAATGAACAAGTAGGTCAACGCCTGACAAATTGGCTGCTGAAAAGGAAGCTAACTTGGTTGTTTGGAAATGGTTCAGCTACAAGCTAAATGCTAAAGCTAAAGGGCTAAAGCTAAACACAACAAATTAGTTTCTCCACCTGAAGCAGAAACATCCAGGTGAATACCGAGAAAGTCAAAAATCACATGAGGAGGAGAGCCAATCAGCTGATTTGAGACACAAAACCAACAGGAAGTACTCACAGTATTCACTGTGACAGAGAAAGCTAATGGTGAAGTGAAATTAGCAAAGCCGTGAAAGTTATGACACCAGTCCAAATGATGGAAAAAGAATCTTTAAGAAAGTTAAAAAAAAACAAAAAAAAACTCGACCTTTCATCATCCTGGTAAGGAAATATTTTTCACAGAATCTCTGAGGATGATGTATGAACAGTGTTAGCTTAGCCGCAACACACGTCAGTTGAGCTCTTTGTTTTTAGTTTTAATGATTCTTATTAGGGTTGATGGTTTCATTTGTTTGTTTGTTTGTTTGTTTTGTGTTTACATGTGACCTTAAACTTGGATTTCATGTTTTTGGTGATACAAGTTAATTTGAGTAATTTCTCATAAACTAAAATATTACAGGGTTTAATTATTTCAACTTTTAGTGAAGGGAATCATGCGTGTCAGGGCCATATAAAACGAAAAAAAAAAAAAAAAANAAAAAAAAAAAAAAAACGAGGGGGGCATTATTTCAAATTTTCAAACTGGCAAATTTGCGAGTTTTTAAATGCACAAATTTTCCAGTTTAAAAGTCAGTATGCTGATGATAATTTGATGATTTTGCGCTAAAAGTACAAGTATTTCTTTATTGCTAAATCTGATGTAAAAGTATAATTTAATATGGACGTAGTCACAACGTGAGGTGGGTCGATTCCCATTCTCATTATTTTCCCTTTTTCATTATTAAAAAAAATTAATTATTTTAAAAAATAAAGAAAGATTCATCATTCTCTCTCTCTCTCTCTCTCTCTCTCTCTCTCTCTCTCTATATATATATACATATATATTAAACTGNTCTCTCTCTCTCTCTCTCTCTCTCTCTCTCTCTCTCTCTATATATATATACATATATATTAAACTGGCAAATATGCAAGTTTAAAAACTCAGAAAGTTGTGAGTTTTTAAACTCACACATTTGCAAGTTTTTTTGCAAGTACATGACCTTATTAGATTATACTTTTCCACTGGATTTAGCAATAAAGAAATACTTGTGCTTTTAACACATCATCCAATTATCATAAGCATACAAGACTCTAAAACTTGCAAATTTGTGAGTTTTAAAAACTCGAAATAATGCCCTCCCCCTTCTTTATTTATTTTGTTTTCCCGTTTTATATGGCCCTAATACGCCTTCATAGAATCATTACTTTTATGTATATGTTAATTTTTGTACTTGAGGCTTACAGTTTACAATATTGTTTACTTCTTTTCAGGTCTTCCTAAATATTATAGAAAAATACCTTTAGATATCCTGATATTTTTAAGGTGGTATCACCCACTCCTACTATGTATGCCTACAAACTTAACCGTTGAAGGCAGTTAAAGTTATGGGGCAAAATAAAATTTTATTTGACTTTCAGAATAGTGAATCTATCCAAAACTAATATGGAACAACACAGACTTTTCCAAACGGACTGGACGGATGAATGGAGGTGTGATCACACTGCGAAGCAGCCATCCAGCTGAGTGGGCGAGTTATGTATGTTTGTCCACAAATGGCCTGAACGTGGGAATAAAAGCGAGAAAGATACACAGGGAGAAACTGACATTAAAAGGTTAAGAGAGGGAGAGGAGGCACAGACAGAGAGAGAAAATGAAGAGGAGAGAGACTTATAACAGAAAGAAGTGTCATTATTAAATAAAATACAGCAGAATAACTACACAGATGGAGCTCAGGACAAATAATAATTATCCACTTTTTCCATCATCAACCTACATAGATAATGAACTGTAAAAACCATTCAGTCTTATAAATAAAGTTAAATAACTCAACATATTTCATAATCATCCTCTCTGAACAACCTGACAGATTAAATGAGCTTTAAAGTCGTTACATCACTGACAGTTGTGATTTTCAGAGTGTTTTAATGTTACATAAGATGTGTGAATCACCGCAGACCCACAACAGACCCACAACCCTCCACATACGTCACCAAAACAGCCAGACAGCGGCTCCACGACCCCTGCTGCTTCCCACAATGACACACTCAAAACACACAAAGGAAATCCAGAGGAATTCATGCATCGTCACACATCCAACTCTGAGATTTTACAGATTAATGGAGGCAAAAATTCTGTTTTCATAATGTTCTGGTTTTTGTAAAGTTTATGAACTCTGATCTCTTAAACTCTCTGAGGTTTTTACAGTGTCTCCACTCTAAAATATATAGAAAACAGAATTATTTGGGATTTTTTCCAAAATGTGGGACTGTTTGCTATATCATGAATAACAAACATTTTACACAAATTCTGTATTTTATTTTTTTTTAATTCATCAAATGTCAGCAATGGATCACTGTAGACTGTTGGATTCACTGTTAAAAACACGAGCATTCACTGAATGTTTGATAATGAAGGTCAGATATTTGGAATTGAACAAGATAAGTAATACAAATGTAAGTATTATATATATATATATATATACACACACACACCGTAAATTCTCTATTAAAAGCCAGTATGCAAATAACAGCCGATACCTAATGACAGCCAGGAGGCGAAGTCAGCCGGTTTCAAATAAAGGCAGGTTTGGTGTTTGTCTTTTACTGGTCCAGGAAACTATAAGTGTAATCTGCTGCTGCCACCAGATGACAGCAGCCATGTTTGATACCAAACCGCTTAAAAACCTCTCCAGCCGTCGTCCCTCCAGCCAGAAGGCACAACCGGCTCAACATGAAACAAAGCTGGAAACATAGAACTCGCTGTCACCATGGTCACCATGAGTGACAGCAGAGTGTCATCATCAACCAGGAAAAGTGGATGAAAATGTACCTTTCTAAAAGCTCCTGGAGGTGTGTTCATATGACGCCTTCTCCTTGTGTTTTTATGTAGTTATGAGTTTGTCCATCGGCAAAATTAGAAATAAAGGCCTATCTCTAATAAAAGCCTTTCTCCTATATTAGCTGGATTCTCTCCGCAGTTGAGGTAAATAAAGGCCCTGCCCACTAATAGAGCATTATTAATATTAATAGAGCATGGTATATATATATATATACATATATATATATATATATATATATATATATATATATAT